>CATIWR010690613.1:0-28242 GCA_949677035.1 Omphalea diandra | reverse complement strand
TTATTATATATATATATTTTTATATCAAAATTTTTTCTCTATATATTGTCACTTATATATATATATATATATATATATATATATATATATATATATATATATATATATATATATATATATATATATATATTAATTTTAAATATTTTAAAATAAAATAACACTAACTTAAAAACATAAATATTTTTTCCATTATTTCAGTTATTCTAAATAATCATAAATTTCAAAGTTTAAACTAATAATTAATTTGATAAAAAAAATTATTATCCATCCAAATAAAATTTATAACTTATGGTTATCAATTTAAAAAAATTTTATATACTTTTATGTCCAAAATTTTTTTTCTTAGTTAGTCTTTTTTATATATAGTATAGATTAAAATTTATAACTTAAAGTTATTATTACCAATTTAAAAAGTTCTATATATTTTTACGTCTAAAATTTTTTTCTATACTTAGCTACTTTTATGTATAGTTTAGATATAGTACATAGATATAAATATTTTAAAAATAAAATAACACTAACTTAAAAAATAAACATTTTTATGTATTATTTCAGTTATTCTATATTATCATAAATTTCAAAATTTAAACTAATAATTAGTTAGATAAAAAATATTATTGATACAATTAAATTTATAACTTAAGTTTATTATTGTCAATTTTCAAAAAAAATCTATATATTTTTTAAGTTCAAAAAGTTTTCCCTAATTAATCACTTTTATATATATAGTACAAATTTTTTTTTCTAACTTGCTACTTTTATATATGATATAAATTAAAATTTATAACTTAAAGTTATTGTTGTCAATTTAAAAAGTTATATATATTTTTATGTCTAAAAATTGTTTCTCCAATTAGCCACTTTTATATATAGTATAAATATAGCATATAGAATATAAATATTTTAAAAATAAAATAACATTAACTTAAACATATAAATATTTTTATTCATTATTTCAATTGTTTTAAATAATCATAAATTTTAAAAGTTTAAATTAATAATTAGTGTGATAGATAAATATTATCCATCAATTTAAATTTTATAACTTAAGGTTATTATTATCAATTTAAAAAAAATTATAAATACTTTTATGTCCAAAAAATTTTTCTCTAGTTAGTCACTTTTATATATAGTATAGATAAGATTTTAATTTTTTTTCAATTTTACTTTTATCCTTATTAAGTATAATTATTGCATTTGATTTGAGTATTTCTATTAAAAAAATAATTTAGTTGTTTTTTTCTAAAAATATAGTGCAATTAATAAATTTTTAAGTTCTATGTAAAATCAATAAACAACTTTTAATATGGAATGCATAAAGTAATTATTATTATTAATTATTTATCATACATATATTTTTCACTCTAACTATTATTAATCTTTATATTGCTCACACATTTTTTTTTCTCACTCTCTCACTCAAGTTTTTCTAACCAAATAATTTTAGATAGTTATTTTGATTAGAAATTGACTTCTATTAATTTTATTCTTTCCCCTATATTTTTTTGAATGAAATATAAATTTACTCATTTTTTAATTTATTTAAATTTATAACTTTACATTTAAAAGTTTTATGTATATTTTATTTTCTTATAAATTATTTTATATCTAGTTAGATTTACATATTTAGATATTAAATTTATTATTTTTATATCATATTGTATATGATTTAATTTTTATATGTATTTTAATTTTATTTTTATTATCTTTGTGAGGATTATACGTTTTTTTAATGAAAGTTAGTTATATGTAATGGAAGTTTTAGTTTTTTTTTTTTAATTTCTAAATTTTCAACTTCATTTTTTATAATGGAGGCTAATTTATTAATGATATTTAAGCTATTAGACTCATTCAAAAATTACTTATAGTAGTTATTGATTTGAGCGCACTTTTCATCGAGTTACAATTTATATTATTGAATCATTTCGATTGCAAAATAGTATGGATAGATTATACTTATATATATATATATATACACACACACTTTTGATGTATCATTATAATCATTATATTTATAAATCAAATTATACAAATAAAGTTCATATTTTTCTAAGACAAAGCATTAATTTACTCAATTTTATTTATTTATAAATAAGTTGTCTATAAATCGAGTATTTTTAAAATTATTTAATAAATAAGTTAAACTCAAATTAAATATTATCAATAATTATATAAAAATTAATATTATTAATAATCATATAAAAATTGAAAATTTTGAATGGACTCAATCAAATCAAAAATTTTTTAATAAAATTAAATTATAAAAACTATTAATTATTTTAAAAAAAATTAAGATGTTGTATTTTAAAAACTTTATATATTTATTAATATTTATATAACAATATAAAGTAACTTATTCAATCAACAAGTCAAATTAAATTTCATTTAGAGATCAGTTAATAAATAAGTTTAACTTAATCTAATCTTTATCAAGACGCCTCCATTATCAAGTGTTATATATATATATATATATAGTTTGAAATTAATTAATAAAAACTTTTAAAATAAATAACATTATTTTGTGTTCAAGTGTACCAAAATCGAAATTGAACAACGCAAATCCAAATAAGCTGACCAAATGCAATTTAAATGAGTATTATGTGTCATGACTTGATCGAATTATACCTTAATTTATCTAATTAGTTTTAATTGCACTTCAAATTAAAATTAAATTTAGTAATGTGTATATTTTGATTTAATTGACTTCTATACTTTTTTAATTAATTTAATTTAATTCAATTCAAAATTCAATTTAGATTTTATTATAATACTTTTATTTTTTACTCAATTTAAATAATATTTCACAAAAAAAATTATTTTTTATTTTAGATGATAAATAATTAATTTTATATTAAAAATAAAACATTATTTTAATATTTTAAATTATAAAATTTTTGTTATATATTTAAATAACAAATTAATAAATCTTTAATTTGTATTTCAAAGATAATCTTTTTAGAAATGTTCATATTTATGTAATTGATTTTTTAATATTTCTTAAAAATTTTCATTTTAAATTATTTAAATAATTTATTATTTAAAATATAAAAATTAATTTTTTAAAGAGAGATTGAGAGAAATTTTTTAAAAAAACTAAGAAATTAAGAGATTTTATGAATTAAAAAATTTTTAAATCTAAATATAAAATTAAAATTCATCATATAAAAATATATAATAAATGAAACTAATTGAATAAAAAATGAAGTACCATCTTAATTCAGCTTTAAATTTAATTAAAGTAATAAAAAAAAATAAGAACCAACATACCCTCAATATAGACTTCGTATATTCTAAATATGCAATTTAACAAATTCTAACTTTGACTTTACGTACAACTGAAATCAATTAATTAAATTAAGATACCATTGTTTTAGTTAGAAATTTTGGATATAATTGAAAATTCACTAAAAATTTAGACTTTTGGATCATTAAGCCTTTCTGTAACGTGAAATTATCGATCTAACATTTATAAGCATAGGAAAGAATATAATCATAAATTTTTTTTTTTAAAAAAAACGACATTGGGATTGATTTGTTCAAATTATGTTAAAAGAAATAAATTTTATTAAGAAAACGTAAAATCTTTTAATGAATGACAAAAATCAAAAAATTAAAAAGAAAATGATACCATCAAATAACCCCCTTAACCTTATCATAATATATACAACAAATTCAGCTACATATTTACAAGAGAAAGCCGACTAATCCAAATATTCTCAAACCTAAAGTAGGATTTCACTCAATTCATTCCTCAAGAACTAAGTCCTACTCTCATCCACAAGCTTAACGAGATATTATCTCCATCAATCGATTATTCAAGCTATGCAATGTGAATTTGATCATCTATACCCTAAGAGAATGATGTACAAAAATATGGATCAGGTCTTAGTCTGATGAGTCAATTTCTATAGTAGGAATCCTGCCAAAGTGAGACAAGTAGGAGAAATCTGACATTTTGCTTCTATACGACATCAGAGACCGCCATCTTCTGCCCAAGAATCCTTTTCCACTAAGTGAATCAAATAAAGGGCCTATGTCCATTTCCTTTCTGATACTGTTATTTTCTTCCACAAAGCTATAATATCCACAAGTAAGGAAGAAAACCCATCAGGATAACATTTTGAATTGTTTCTCTATAGCTCTTTTCTTTTTCTCAAGTGAAAGAAAAGGACTAATCCAAAAATAATAACATAAATATATGCAATTTATGCAAGCACCATCCCATGCATTACGATATCTTAAACTGCTTATGATGTGAAGTCGCAGAAACTTCCCACACACACATCATGCTAAAATGAACCTAAAACTATTATCTCATGTATGCCACACCTTGCTTAGTGGCTTCTACTTCTGGCAAAATAATGTGATGAATCAATTGATGACCCATCCCAGTCCACAACTGAAAGTCACCAAATCGAATGACAAAATCCAACCAGAACTTGTCAACGATGTCTAATAAAAATACACAAATGTACAATTAAATATGAAATGCCATTGGATGAGTTTCAATGGAGGGTAAGTAATAACCTACCGCACATCCATTCTCCATAACCCTTTACAATTGGGCTGTTTTATCCTGACTAACAAGATTGCATAAATCCAGACAGACAAATAAGCAAGTGATTTCAACTGAAACAAATGTAAGACTGAGAAAGTATAAGTGTTTTAATTTCTAGAAAAAATGCCAAAATGAAAACCTACTAGATAAAAGCTTTGCCACCAAACACCATGCCCCAAAGCATGAAATACAGAAAGAGAATAATATAGATGTAACCTCAAATAACTTGCACGGCAAACTTTCTGATAAATTTTGTTCATGGTGATCAAGGACAGAGTGGGAAAGAAGCCATACCGCTCACGAATGACTTTGAAAGCTTCTTTTGTTGCACAAGGTAACACTGTCTTGGGATCACGATATCTACAGCACACATTCATAATTTAAACACAATGGTTACACATCAAGAATAGTTGTATTTTGCAGTGCAGTTGACAACTACTAACCCAGAAAGTATAGTTGGATATAAACTATCATATATTTTCAGAACAACCACATGCCAGCTTAAACTGATGCTTCAAACATACATTAAATAGCCACAATTTGAAATAAGCTCTTACTTTGCAGGCAATCCCGTTATGACACAGACAGCCTTCTCTGGATCTGTTAAAGAGATTAAAATGAAAAATTAAACTCAAAATCATAACAACTGAACACAAAATCAAGAAAACTTCCAGTGTCAAAAAGCTTTTGGTACCACAAGTTACTATTATTTGTTTACTGCACTTTAACATGTGTAAACCTGCAGGCCTACAGCATTTAAAGAAGTTAAGATTTTGAAGGAGATAAAACTGGGGGCATGAACCTAAATTGCAATGATATGTCCTTCATTTTCAATAAGAAGTCATCTGGAGAGGAAACAACTTTAGAATGGTACCAAACTCTTCTTCAACACCTTGGGCAACTCACTGCAACTGCTAAGCTCAAAACTTATGCTCTTACTGCTAGAAGTCAATACAAGACTAACAGGCCATCTTGCTTATGGACATATAAATTCTGGAAGGTATCCAAATTAGTTACATACTTACATCGATGTCCCCCTTATTATGCACAATATTGTTCCAGCCAATGCACACATGCATTAAACAGTGTGTAAAACAAAATTTACATTTTTAGATTCTGAAGATACTATAATATCATTGAAATAAAACTTTCCAGCAAATAAACTTAAAGATTAACTTACATGAAGTACATGCTGTTGAAATCTCTGACTCAAATGACACTCTGAATTCTAGATATGAACAACCTGCAAGAAAACTAACTGTTAGCATAAATAGTCATCCCGATGACAATCAACAATATAATAGATATCGACAGCTGCAAATTTTATTAGGTCTAAAAAGTGACTTGGATCAATAGTAAAGAGATGATACCATCTTTAGATAAACATCGGATCAGCAGACGTTGTAGACAGCTTTCTGCATGATTGCTCTTTTCTTAACTTCTTCTTCCCTTGCCAAAACATGCTCTAGGTTCCTCAAATTCATTATTTCTGCACAATTGTGACATCCCTCATTTAACTTGATATCAAGAAAAATTCAGGTAATAGCTTAGTTACATTAAACAACTAATATAAAGCCTTCAGTCAACATATCATGGTTAAAACCTGTTTGAGACGCTTCGAGAAGCATTTCTTCTTGTGCCATCCTCTTCTCTTCACCTTCTTTTTTTCTTTTTATTGGCTGCTGAAAAGATCGAATGAATAAATCTAAATGTTTTAAAATTGAATGATTGCTATTCAGTTGATATTTTCCATTTTCTTTTTAGAGGTTTTGTAGTTAGTGTGCCAATAGAGTAGCAAACTTTGATATGTAATGTACTAAGACTTTTGGTGCAGTAGATGCACGGAAGAAAGAAGTGTCAGTACTCCTAAATTGGTGTGAAAAATGTCGGGGCATTTGACTCAAATTGGAACCAAAGAGAAAAGTTGAAAAAAAATACTTAAGGACTAAAAGAAGTAAATCAAGCTTTCAAGTATTTATGTCCTGAAAATAGTATAAAAATCCAGATGTTAAAGTTCCTGAATCTTGTCTTTCTCAACGGATTATGAATCTGAATCATGTGATTACTAAAAATAGAGGGCAGGGAGTAAATAGCCAGCTTACATTTTCACCACAAGAACTATTATTCTCTAACAAAGAACTCACCTTCATAGTTGCCTGCAGAGCAGCTCGTATTGCATCTCTCTCAGCTTGCACAACAATGACTGATGTCCTTGTAGATTTCCTCACTATTCTCTCACCTTCAGCATCATCAGGGGCATCACGATGTTCTGAGGCAGTAGATTTTTCAAATGATTTTTCATCCTTGGAGGGCCTGTCTAATTTTGAAAGGACTTTCTTTTTCTTTTTCTTCTTTGACAAAGTCTTTCCTGGAAATATTAAACGTTTCTTTGTTTGATTCCTGAAAAAAACAGCTCAACAATTAGGACGAGAAAAAATTAGTTGCAAACATAGTCTGCTTCAGCTAACCAATACTTAAACTTTCACCGGCAACATTTTCTGCTTCCTCGTCTCGCTCAGACTCCTAGAACAAACAGAAGGTGGTATTCATGCTTACTACATTGCATTAAAAAGAAAGATGGAAGCATCACATCATCATCAAAGTCACTATCAAACTCATCAGCAACCTCCTGTTCTTCTTCATAATTAACATCATTCTCTTCCTAAACAATAACAGAGGAAGAAAAGAAGGCAATAAGTATGATCATATTCACCAATCTGATTCATCACTCTATAGTCTATATACAACAGTGAACATTTAAGTAGTCGACCACATTATTGGACAACAAAAACACAACCTTAAACATTGGCACATCAGTACAAATTAAGCAAGAACAAGAGCAGAACACAACTGAAATGACGCACCTCTTCAAGAGCATCTTGGTTCCAGAACAACTCATCCACTTCGATTTCCTCATCTGGCAACTTGTTCATCCTGGAAGAGAGGCAATGGGGGTCATATTACAGGTAGAAACTTTACGTATTCTATTCATATATGCAAAAGAACAAAAATATATATAGAATCAACATGTGTTACCGTTTTCCTCTTGTTATTCGAGTCGATCGAGAAATATAGACGGCGGCGCCGCCTCTTCTTGCTTAGAGCTCTCCATGACTGCAATTGAATGTCAGGTAAGCACAGTGCTTAGGAGTGAAATGGACCCTAATTCTGGATATGGAAGGAGTTGAATGAAAAATAACGAACAATGAATGGGAACTAAGGAATAATCTTTACTCACCTTTCTTCTACTTTGACAGTAAAAGCGATCAATCGGCAAGCCCTAAGTTGGAGAAGGAAGCAATGGAACGACAGGTCGTCTCGTTTCTCAGGCGGTGTTTGCTACAAGGGAAGGAAATTACACGATAGAAGCAGAACGGTGTTATTCCCAAGAATATCGCATGCCCAAAATAAATCAAGTCTATTAGGAAATCAAAATCAAGAAAAATCAATTCAAGTTTAACTCATTTTATTAAATAACTCCAATTTAATTTTCATTTGATTGGTTAATTTAATAATAATATTCAACTTGCTATTGCATATTGCATATTAATACCTAGTGTCATAAGTAAACAGATTAATATCTTGTGCTTAAGCTTCAACGACCCACTTGCCATCTAAACGGATTTAGACTATATTACATGGAAATTTTAATTGTGTCACATTTTTATATTTTAAATAAATTTTTTATTTTGAAAATTGTATATTTTTTCATATTTTTATCAATATTCTATAAAGCATTATTTTTACATTAAACGTTTCCCATTTTTTAATTTTTTTACGTTTCTGTTTCTATTTTTATGTTACATAGGATTTCGATCATCTTTTCCATTACAAGCCCATCCATAAAATTTTTATATTACCTTTAAAATTTATCTATATAATAACACTATTATATCTTTTTACATTTACATCAATAAATTCGTCTTTTTTTTGTTTTTTTACTTGATAAGTTAAAATGATGTTTTTGCGAGAAAAAATAATTATATTTTATCTAATTATTTTTATCAAATTTTTAGTAATAATTTTTTAAATTAATTTTTATGTAATTAAATTATTAAAATTTATGAAATTTTATAGATGGTAATGAAAAACATTTATGTATTTAAAAATAATTATAATAATCTTATTTATGGATATAAATATATTGTAATATATATTAATTTAATTAAATTTTTATAATATTATAAAAAATTAAAATAATTATACTCTTCACCATTATTTAGCATATTAATTGATAGCAACTGTTAGCAGATTTTTACTAGATAATTTATATTCACTAGCTATTAGTGATAGCAAAGGAATTTTTACTGTGTATATTAAAAGTGAATTTTTGAAAATTATTACATCTTTTATTATTTTAATTGAATTTTAATTAGAATGTAAACTTAATATATGTTCTAATGATATTGAGTTAAAATATTTATCCCTCTTTTTATTGTATTTGTGAAAAAATATTAAATTTTTCATGTAAATGATTGAAGTGTACATGTGTATATATCTGTGTGTATGTTTGTATATATATATGTGTGTATGATATATATTTATGTGTGTGTGTGTATACATATGTGTATGTGCTTATGTTTATTTGCGTGTATATATGCTCTTAACCATTATTTAGCATATTAATTGACAACAATCGTTAGTAGATTTTTACTAAATAATTTATATTGACCAACTGGTTATCAAATATCAATAATAGCTCTCAGCTATTAGTGATAGCAAATGAATTTTCAATGGTTATATTAAAAATGATTTTTTTAAGTTATTACATTTTTTTATTATTTTAATTTAATTTTAATTAGAATGTAAACTTATAATATATTCTGATGGTATTGAGTTAAAATATTTATCTCTCTTTTTTATTTTATTTGTGAAAAAAATATTAAATTTTCGTGTAAATAATTGAAAACTATATATATATATATATAGCACACACATATCTTATAAACATTATTACAAATCTTTTGTCATATAATATCTCAATTAAATATAAGGCATGAATCATGTTATCTTTATATAATATAATTAAATTATTTCTTAATTTTTAAGTGGACTAATGTAAAATAATATTAATAATATTTATCAATTCATTTCATATGACCATGCATTTTTCTTAAGTCTAACCCATTGAGGAATCTAAGAATATCTTTCAAGACAAATTCTTTATCATTCACTCTTATTCCTCCATATAATTTACCTTGTGTCCAACGATAGTTTGTATAATCATTTATCAATTACTCTTCCACTGATATTGCCACATATCAGCCCCTTCCAAGAAGCGAGTGGCTGCAAGGAGCATTGGTTCTTAAATAGTAATGAGTTTATGCAATGTATTCAAGTTTTTCTAGCCATGGACCTCTAGCCATGGCAAAGGTTCAAATGCAATGCAATTGCTAGTTTACCACTAGCCATGAAGATTAAGCAACAGAAAAGAAGAAATGAGAAAAGCAAGTGAGGAAATGTGTTACTAGTCATTTCAGTCATGATTTTTCTAGCTTCACAAACACAACTAGGCATGGAGTCTACTGATGCTAACTCATTTTGTAACCTCTTTAACTCTTTATAGTACACAAAAATAGACAAATTTCCTTACAAGAGAATGAAGCAATTTCCTTTGTAATTGATAAATCATAAGTCCATTACATTCTCCAAATCTTTCAGGGAATACATTACACAACTCTGTAGCAGATAATGTATGTAAAAATGATTCAACAAACTCCTTGGATATTGAATTTAAAATCCAAGAAGTAATCATAAAATCTCATCTCTACCATTTCTCAAATTCATTTGATGTTTCTTTTGGTATTTTAATTCTTCCACCTAAAAAGCCTAGTTTGCACTTTGTTCCTAAATCAATTCTCATTGCTCTATTCTATGATTTGTAATTGCTGCTAATTAAAGGAGTTGAAACAAGGCACATACCAGAATTATCTGAATTTTGGAGTGAGTAATGATCTTCAATTGAAGAATTTTGTGACTAAGGAACAACTTGATATGTTACAATTTTGTTGAAGATTATCTCAGTACTTTATGAGATGCATACAGGTTACAATGCTTTGATTACTTCAAAGTATGGACACCACAAATCTTCATATTGGTATGATATTGTCCACTTTGAACTTAGCTGATGTGGGACTTTGTTTTTTCACCCAACAATTAGGCAAATATTCTCACTTTTAACATTTTAATTATCCAAAGATAAACATCATTGTAGGCAACTTATTTTATATCTTAATTTTTAAGAAACTAAATGCAATGTGTTCCATATTTTAATCATTGTAGGCAATATTAATTTGCTAGTTGCAACATCAAATTTAAATTTTAAACAAGTTCCACAATCGAAGCTAGTAATAGAAAGAGTACTTCTTTAGGCAAAATGAAACTTTCACAATTTTTAGATTTTTGAAAGATACTAGGATACTTTCTCAAATACATTTTCCAATTACTTTACTACTTTATAATAAAATATCACCTGGCATTGTTAGTAACGGTTTGCCATGATGAGATTGTGAAAGAGGTATAACAAGCAATTGAAAGTTCTTGTCTACAAGATTTGAATGACTGGTAGAGCATTAACATGTGCTATATGTGCCCAAGGTGTTGGTAGCTTCAATTATGTATCCCACTGGTAGGAAGAATTAGGATGAATATGGTGAGTCCTAACTGGTGGTGTAGTATTGTATCTGTGGTTCTAGTACTTGCTACTTAAATAACTAGCAAGAGATTAAGTTATCACTACATATTAAATTAGAACTATAGGTCTTCCTTTCACTTATTATTCAATTTCTTATAGTTCATTACTTTTCAAAAAATAATTTTCACTACTTTCAACATCAAAATATAATAGCAATATGTGTAGAGATCAATGTAACAATTGTACCGCTCTAACCTATTTGCCTCTTCCAATATTCCAACGGTATAAAATTTGATGGCCTACAGGGATTATGTTATTCATCATAATTCCACTGCGTCAGAAAATTGAGACAAAATATTAGTATTCATTAATTATTAATGTGTCATTGATTATATTCAATATTGCCTAATATTTACTAGCTTCGACGAGTTCTTTGATCAAAGCTGGTAATGATAGATCCTCAACCCTATAGCACTTCTTGAAGCAAAATGAAACTTTGCATTAGCTTTACCGTAAGTTGGTGCCTCACAATTAATGAAATATCAGCTGCCATTGTTGTAAACATTCCTTGATCTAGCTTTTTGTATTCAATTTCTTTCGAAGTTACTTTGGCCTACTATCATTATTCAGGTTCTCATTGTTATGAGTCATGATGGTCTGACAACATTACCTTGGATGATGGGTGCCTTGTATCTCTTCAAGTGTTGATACTTATAAATGCATAATGCTTCCTAAAGAAGTTGTGATGGGCGAATGAATCTTTAATTCCTTGATCTAGCTTTTCTTTTTTTATTTTTAATTTAATATTCCTTATTAAATACAATAATTTGAGCTTGAAACAGTGAAAAGGATGGCAGAATCTGAAATACTTCATTTGCTTTATTTCTATAAATTTATTGGCTTTAACTAAATATATTGAAGTTGGTAGAATAAATTATTTCATGGTAACAAAAATATCGTAGGCTACCAAGTTTAATATTTGTTGCTCCTTGATTCTATTTCTTTTTATAAAAATTAGTAATAACGCACATCTATTTGATGTCTTGAGCTCTTTTACTTTTGTCAAGTATTGATGAGAAGGAAAGATGCTTATTGTAGAAGTCTAACGGTAAGTGATCTAAATTTTATCTCTTGTACAACTGCAGTTTCATCTTCTTATACGTCTAAGCTTATGCTTTTTCAAAATCTTTATCAGATAATCTGTCATAAAATGTTCAAGTTGGTCTGGAACTAGTAATCATCCTTGGTGTTGCAGTTTGGTTGAACTCCTGCCCATTGATCATGTCAAAGTCACTATAATATGCATGGTAAGAGCAATGGAGACTACTAAACAAGTCATTATAATACGCTTTCTAATAGGTATCAAATCCAATAAAAATAAAATTCCTACTCAAAATAAATTTATATGTAGTGTTGAGCAAGATTGTATCCGTAGGGATTGATTAATTTAAAATCCTTTAAACAAAAAATAAATAAAACGAGAGGAGATTTTGTGAGTGTAAGGTTGCAAATAAATCAACAATATCAAGAAAATAAAATTAAGAAATAAATCAATATGAAAAAGCTTATGGTTGAAGAATTAATTCAACTTTGATTTAACTATTGATCATTGATGCAAGGATAAAATTTGCTAGTCATGAATAAGTTGGTTATAGCTATTAATAAGCTCTAACAGCCAATCCCTTCTTAATTTATCGATAACCAAAATAATCTTTTTGATTACTTTCCTAACTAATGGACAATTTCAAACAAGCACTTGAGATTTAATCTACCAAACAACATTAGAAATTAAAGAGATCTAACTCCAATCAACAAACACACACACTTGGTTCAATTTAAATTAGATTATTTACTCTCGGGACACCATATACAATGATGTTATTTGCCACAAATATCAAAATATTCATACAATTATGGATATGAAATTTTGATTAGCAATAAACTATGTTGATAATTAAATAATAGCTAGTTATTCAATTAATAAACATAGTCATCTCAAAATTACATAAAATAAATAAATATCCAAGAGCAATAAAATAAATAAAGAATAAATTAGATCTCACAATAGATGGAGGATCAGAGTTTCATTATCTTTAAGCAAAATGAAAAGAGTTTAGCTACTCATAATGAAGAAAAATACTGATAAAAAGAAGAAGTTCTCTATGTATTCTCCCTATGTTCTTCTCCTAAAATTTGCCCTAATATATAGATGTAGAAAAATATTCTCAAATCTTTTTAAAAGATTTTTAAAAATCTAATAGAAATCAAATCTCCTTAAAAATAGGAGTTCTAAAAGGAGAATAACAATTGTCAAAATAAAGAAAATAAAATAAAATCTAATCATCTCCTAATTTGAGTAAAATCTATGCTAAAAAGTAGCTGAAATTTGCAGGTCTTGCAAGTCCCTAATTGACAGAGTATAGCCCATGCCTTATCAACAAACTTCTTCTTACCAAAAATTGAAATTTTTTCCAAAAACTTGAAAAACTGCAAATTCATCCTTTATCCACACAACTTTAAGCTCATTTTAGCATCAATCAATCAAATTGCACCTATAAAAATAAAATATCATTAAGACCTTATTTTTAGGTGTAAGATAAAAACAAAAATAGAGAGAATTGTCGCAAAATTAATAAACAATATACAATCTAACACTTTCATATTTATTGGTTTTTATTATTTAAAAAACCTGATGAGGGGGATTAAAGTTTCAAAAGAAGAACAGTGAAATGTCAATTCTTGAATATTTTACCATATAATTAAAAAAATAATAACTCTCTCACAACCACTTTATTAATTTCAAGTTGCAAAGTGGATTAAGTTTTGTTTTGTGGGTAACTTGTAGCAACCCACATTCTAATTTTAAACCTTTCACGTTTTGCTTATAATTTTCTAATCTAATATAGAATGGAATTACCATCTCCAACATAGAATCCATAATCCTTAAAATGCTTTTAGTCAACTGCTTATCTTGCAGCACAAATTGTTACGAATTCAAATTTCAGCTATCACTTTTCATATGAAGAATTTGTCATTTACCATGAAAAATGAAAAAGAACTGTGAAAGATTTTCAAAAGGAAAGCTATCCTACATTGGGAAGTTACATAAAAAGGATAGACACGTTACAAGTGTCTTATTGGCTTCAAGGAGGATTATACTGCTATTCCTGTTTTCTTTTCTGGTTCTAACAAAACCTTCTGTCCAGTTGACACCTGATGAGGTGTAGTCATAGTCAACAAACAAACAAACTAAAGAAAAGAAATACAAGCGACGTAGTGGGCTTCAAGTACCAAAGCTTACTGTGCAAATGGGCAATTCTTTTTTCCTCAATATACTCACTTACTAATATATACAGATTCAAGTTCAGTAAGTAGAAGTCATGGTGCCCCAACAAGAAGTCGGTCAGTTTTCTCCTAAGGTATTGCGCCCCCCCCTCCCCCCAAGATTTCGTCCTTGGATCAATATAAAGATTAGCATGAAGATTCATTTTGATTATGCTCCTTGTTAATTTCTTTGAGTACTTCTTAAGCTTCCAATGTTCCACTCATCTTTCCAAAATGCTGAAGTCATAATTTATATACCAAGTAAGGGAACCTTTTGACTTGAGTATTGCGAGTCACTGGATCTCTTTCACATGGTTTCCACTTGTAGAGTGTGAATCTGCGTAACCAGTAGCTATAGGGTATTGCTATAAATTGTCCATGGCAGTAATTCCACTTTAGGGTATATCCGATTATGACTTCTGTACTTGGAGATTAGTTTCTTTAGGATTAATTCACTTGCTAATCAAAACTATTCTTTTACAGCTCCTATGAGCTTTCCTGATTTAGAAACTGTCAGCTCATTCATTTTGCCTTTCCACAATATCTATTTTGTTTTGTTTTATCTTACCATATTCTACATATGTTTTTATGAGTCTTACACCTGAAGTATATATAGTCTCTTATGGATTTATTTATTTTTGTTGTAGGTCCTCTCTAGCTAAATTTATAGCAATATGCATGCACCTGCAACAAATTTTTATAGATCCTTACTTCTGCTACTCATCGTGTGAGAATCTTTCCATTATATAAAAACCCATTTAAATCCTCATTTGTTTTGACATTAAGCAGAGTCAGAAGCTATCTACTGAGCCTGATTTCCATATGCTCAAGGCCCAAAACATTTTTAAGGCAGCTTGTCTTCCACATATATGTAGTACATAATACATTGTTAGGACTTGAATCTTGCATGCACATCGTGGAGGAACTTCCAAGAGGAGCACTGACCCAAGGGAGAGTATCCTTTAAAAATCAGCAACAATTACAAACTTGCAAAGTGTGTTTAATGACAAATAAAATGATAGCTCCATAAACTATACATTTATTTTTGCTTAGTTGCTTAGTAATTTCAATGATTTTCTGACTAGCAAAGTATTATTAGAATTGGAAGTTTTTTGAGCAGAGAAGTTGGACAACAGCAAATGACAAAACGGCTAGAAGAAATAAGCCATACCGTCATCTTCCCTCTTGTCATGGGTCTCTGGATATTCCTACACACACAATGCAGTTCTTATGTCGCTCATGGAGCCCTACTGCCTCTAACTTCCTACACACATTCTCATCATCAAATGTGAGAAATTTCTGAATCTTTTACATGTTTTATTAGTTCTGTTTATGGTACCTTGATAGAATATTACACCAGAATTGATAAAAAGAAAAATCACATTAATGCTACATGTAGTGTTTTATATATATGTAAACAACCAGCTTAACTAGTTCCCGTTGTTTCTCTTAATTAATTTAGTAATGAATGAGTCTGCTTCCATAATCTGTGAGAAAATTCTGAATCCTTTCATGACCCAGATTCTGGATTCTGAAGATAAAAATATAGAGGGGCATGAAGAGAAGGTAGACCATGACATTTGGTGTTTTAGGCGAGAAGGAAGAAATGATGCAAGTAGATAATGCAAGGGCATATGCAGCTCAAAGCATCAGAAACAAAATATTCATCACTCACCAATGCTTATGCATTGTCCCCCCAAAAATTAAATAATCCTTGGAAGAGATGAAATCTAATATATAGATTAGACTAGGCTAAGTTTACTTCACTTATAATGACAATTTTGGAAGCTAATTAATAGTTGACAATTTTGGAAGCTAATTAATAGACTTCATGACCAGAAACACTTACCAAGATAAGGAGATTACCGCCGCATGTCATACAAATCTAGCAGATTTTACAATTGTTTTTTGCTGTACAAAAGCAAACACAAACATAACCTTTTTGCTTATTAAAATATTTCTAACAGCCTAGAGAAGGGCTAACTTCTTCTCCTTCTTCTTTTGGGTGAGAGGCGTCTCTCAACAGACAAGAATTCTGGTTGGAAGATCCATTCTATCTGTTCCAAAAAGCTGCAAATCTCTTAATATTAACAAGGTAGTTTGCAAACACATTATGTGTACTTTCTACTTTCCAGCTCTTCAGTTTATTTCGTCTTACTGTATTTCGTTGTCTTGCTAAATGAACATCAAGCACATTCAAGGGTGGTTAAGAGAAAAATCATTGACTAGCATATGGAGATGGCAAAAAGAGAAGAAGAAGGAGGAAGTTCGGCTGCTCGCAGCCAAAATACATGCCACACTTTCTGCGACACAGCTGGATACGGCAATTGCTGGCTTTTCAGCCACCAACAGCATGGAAATAGCAAATGGAACAGATGCTAATGAACACATGAAAATGCATAATGTGGTTGCCTATGCTACAGCATTACTAGCCAGTGCTTGCGCTGAAGCTGCAGAATCAGTTGGTGCACACAAAACACATGTTACCTCGGCCATCAACTCTGGTCTAGCCACCCAAACCCCTGCTGACAAGGTTACTCTTACTGCTGCTGCTGCAACAAGTGATGTCTATCATATATGCTCATACTGTGATTTATTCAACCGTGAAAAAATTAAAATTATAAGGGGGTTCTGAATCATAAATACTGTTTGTATTTCCAGGTTTAAGGGGAGCTGAAACCCTCACATCAAGAGCAAAAACTGGTCTGCAATTGGCAAGGAACAAAGAGCTAGTTAAATTAGCTGCCAAGTTATCAATAATTACCCCTTCTGGTATAGCAGCTGTTGGAATTCTGAGAAAGATATGTGTAAATTATTTACATGCATCATTATATATATATATATATTAGTCTCTATCCTATGCTTGGTCGCTTGCAGGACAAAAAGCACTTCGGCTTGTCTCTATCCATTTGAAGCATAGGCAACTCAAGTTGACCCTTGAAAAGAAGTATTTGGGAATCTTAACCAACTCAAAAGAGTGTAAGACTTGATGATGTTCTTCCTGCAAATTATAACTAAACATTTTCCTTGTCTGACGCTAATGGTAGCTTTCAACTTTTCAGATACAATTCTTCAAGTGATGAAAGAAAAGAAAACACAAGGCTACTATTTGCTTGGCATAAAATGTAATGGTGGAAATATCAAGCTGTTGTTTGAAGACAGAGAGCAGTTACTTGAGTGGATGTCTAACATCTCTAGTATCTTACAGATATACAATCCTTTCGTTGTCCAGTGACCTACATAAACAAATCTGACCATTTGGAATCCTCTAGCTTCTTCATGTATATGGAAACTAGACGAGTCACGAGATTCTACACAGTATGCAATAAGCTTGAATGACCGAATAATTCCCTTGTCAAAGAAATCTAGAACTTTTGTTGATAATAATGTGGAGCACATTAGGATACTATTAGATTCTTGAGCTCGCTAGCGCTGAAACTAAAAAGGTTTGTTCTCAGATAATTCACCTAAATATTGCACCAACGCTGACAAGAGGACCACTCAGCAAATGAAAATATATTCTGTAGTAATTTATGAACAAAATAATTGTACATTTGAAGAGTACGTCAACTTAGGTTCTCAACAGGGGCGTATCGTATACCAACAGAAACAACTCAACTATTACAAAAGGCACATCCAGAATATGAACTAGAGCTAAGCTAACTACCAATAACAAAAAGCTCAAGGCCTAAACATAACATACAAGGAATAAAAACTTCTTTTCCAAGGTCTCTTCTGTATTCCACATGTCATGCAGAGTCCGCACAAAGTGAATGACCACTTTGATATATCAAAGCATCTGTCATCATATCTTCTCAAATTCAACATCAATAATATCAGGATCAGACTTTGATGGCGAGGACCCTCCACCTCTTCCCCCTCCTGCAAAGAAGTCTCCTTGTGGCTGCCACACAATGTTGCCACAACCAGCACAACGAATTACTTGACTTTTGTAACCAACAAACTGCCTCCTGCATGCTAGGCAAGCTCCCTGCCAAAATTTAATACAAACTATTTGTTTCATTCATGAAAATAAGTTATCAATAATACATTAATGGACAGAAGTTGACACATAAAGTTAACAGCTCATCAGAACATATAAATGGAAATTGAAGGATAAACATTTACAATCACATTGTCAATGTACCAACAAATCCATCATACAGCTATCTTGATGGTATTTATGATTTGCAAATAATTTCACAGAGTGTCAAAAGGTATAGAAATTGATCTTCCATGAAGAAGAAAAAGAAGTACCACAAAATTTACTTTCCATTTTCAGCTTGGCACTTTAAGTTCAGAGAGAGGGAGAGAGATTGCATGACAGATAGAAAATAATTTATAGATCAATAACGGTATTAATTTTGTAAAGCAACTGGTTTTAAATGATATTGGATTTTGTATTTCTTTGAAAACTCTCAGACAAGGTAATGCTAACCTAGTTTACATTCCATTTTATTCCTCCTCTCCATTACCTTTCCCTTTCTTCCTTTGAAAACAATGAGTTCAGTTCAGACAGATATCAGGGGTAACAGGTAATGCAATCAACAGAGGTAAATAGTAGAAGTAGAAAGTTGAAAGGAAAAAAGATAAATGCCTGAACACAAGAACTGTAACTATGTAAGTGCAAAAATTGCGCCAGGACCTTATAATATTGGTATAGAACAAAGGTGAAGGAATATGACCTTACAAAAACATATCTCATCAATCAAAATATCTTAGAACAAACATCCTCTTTTGTACAAATCAAAGCAATCATTATTGTTTGATCTCCATGAGTCCATTCCTATGGCCTAAAGAAGTGGCTACCCTTACTGTAAGATATTTATAAACGGCAATTTATTAGAAAACTAATATCTACTAACAGTGCAAACAAAAAGAAAAAAATTACCAATAAAAGCAATGTAAGACAAAGAAAATACATAGGAAAAATGCAAATAAACTGTCAAACCTTAATTACAAGATTATTTGCCACAGTCCCAATGAGGAGAGGTGCCGCAATTGGGAGAACCCATGTGGCAAATATCAAGAAACAAAATAGCCAACAAGATAATGCAAACCAGAGGAAGAAAATAGTCTACAAAGATAATGAAAAAAATTAAACATAATAGTACAAACCAGATAGAAAAGTAGTTTAGAAAGCCAATAAATGAAATAAATACATCACCAGAACAGCATCAATAAAATAGATAATCCCTGAAACTGTATGAAACTTAAAAAAAATCACACTTCCAGAGAAGTACCACAAACTGGCAGAAGATTATGGATACTTCTATGTGTTGCATTATTTATACCAAACATATTAAAATCTATATTCGTAAAGAAAAGTGACTAAAAAAAAACGCCTACAGCTTTATTCTATGAGATGTCATTCTTCGCTCAAGGAAGTAAAATTACTTAATCTTGGCATGTCAGATGTCAATTGAAAATGTGGTAACTCAATCTTGTAACTTTCTGAATCCCAGTAACCTCTTTTCTAAACAAATATTAATAATTCCTCAATCAAATTCAACATCAAATGCTGCAGCGCATGCAAGATTTGCATAGACATAATGTCTACTCCATTCATGAGCTTGCAATCCTAAAATTTTGAAAGGGACCAGCTAATGCAACGTCAACCCCATTCATTAGCTCTCCATTCTAGAATTTCACAAGAGTAACAGATGTATGACCTATGATGCATCCATTAACAGATTAAAAAAAATGTCATGTAATTCTTATTTTAACTTATGACCTCAACATTTAGGTCCATGATTTCCCTGTTTCTGGCATTGCTCTTCATCTTATTCTTCAAAGGTATCGAAATGAACATATTTCAAACTATCAGCGACAGGTGTCTTAATTTCATTTAGCATAATGAAAAGACAGTTTGAGGCCCCCTAACCACTGCCTGGTAGGTTGGAGTAACAAAACAGGAGAAAAAACCTAATAATTAGCTTGAGGCTCCAAACATCTAGAAAGTTCTAATTCATGCATGATTTCATTTTTGACACCAAATTGGTTTTACTTTAACAGGGCAATATCTTTCTCAACTTCAGAGGCATGTCGGTTCACCAGTTGGGATAGGAAATAGAATAGAATTCTCAGAATAGGATTCCATTTTCGAGTTTGATTTACGATTCATTTATACATGAGTTTATGTCAACATAAATTTTTGTGGAAATGGTAACTACTTTCAAAGTATAATTCTTTCACGTCCCATTTAGTTATTTAAACATCAAACCTGGAATCAAATTTTTGAGATTCGAGTCTTGAGGCGTCCATTTCAATTCCCATTCCATTTCCAAGAGTGAAACAAACCTATTCTGAGAGCCGCAACTACATCACAGTCAATCTCTTTGTGCAACTATGAATCTCATAATACTTAAGAATTTACAAGAACAGGTTTTTCAAATAAGAAAAAGACTATTATACTCACAGCAATACTCTTTCCTAACGGAGTACTTAAAAATTCATTAAGCTGCCTCCTGTACTGCACGGATAACGACAACAATAATTAAAAAAAAATAGTAAGATAACATATACCTGATAAAACTACATATTTTCAAACATTTTAAACGATTAGCGTTAGAGAAACAAACCCTAGGTTAATTCCGAGCAAAATCCATGGAAAAAGTGCGCCATCGAATACCTATCTCCAGCTCTCTATCGATTTCTCGCGCGCGGTCCCCCCGCGTCTTGCGCGATGGCGGTGAGGCGCCGCGACATGGAGCATCTGCGGTGGATTCTCTCAGCGTCCTTCTTGGCTTCAAATACTAACTGCTCAAAGCCGTCGTTGGCAGAGCGCCAGGAGTCCCTGGCGAACCTATCGAAGTCGCCGCGCTGGAAGCCGCGTACCGTAGATACGTGGCGGAGGGGTATCGGGCGGCGCCACTGAACGTGAGTGGAGAACGGTGGCTGCCTCCATGGCAGTGTCGTGGCCATGACCACATGGACAGTTGGACATTGGAGTTCAAATTCTTTTTGTTTAAAAAATAATAAAAATAATTATTATAAAAGATGAAACTTTTGGTCGGCCGGTAAAATTAACTAGATTCTACATCTCTTTTTTATATTTTTTAATTATGTTGATATTATTATTATTATTATTATTATTATTATTTTATTTATTTAGAAAAAATAGACTTATTTTTATTTTCACATAAAATAATACAATAATAAAAAGTATAATTGTATTAAAATTTTTAATTAAAAACAAAATAATATAATAATTTATTATTAATAATAATATATTTTATATTTAACATATAAATTTTATAGCTTTTATCAATTTTAATATTACAAAACAAAATTGATAGTATCAAAATATTTAATTATATATCATTAAAATGTATGTTCGTTAGTTTATATATATAGGTTCATTAGTTCAAACTTACAAGTACATTTGTTATAAAATGAAAGTTTATCATAATTTAATATAATGCTCATAAGTTATATGTTTTTTGTTCATTAGTTTAATTATAAAGATTCATTTTTCTATAACTTGTATGTTCATTAATGAATCTGAGTACTAAAAATAATAAATCTATAATGAATAACTAATGAACCTCCATGATCTAATTAATGAACATATAGTTTTTTGTGATGAACATATATTGGTTAATGATCCTAAATATTCAAAATGATAAACCTGCAATAAATGAGTTATGAATTTGCATGATTTAATTAATAAATGTGTTATTTCATTTATGATTATAAATAGAGTTTTTAAAAGTAATGAACTTACATAAGTTAACCATGATCTAACTAATGAACATATAGTTTTTTGGTAATGAACATATATAGGTTAATGACCTTGAATATTAAAAATGATAAACTTACAATGAATGAGTTATGAATTTGTCTGATTTAACTGATTAACATGTGTTATTTCATTTATGATCATATATAGAGTTTTTAAAAGTAATGAACTTACATAAGTTAAACTAATGAACCTACAATACTTAACTATTGAACCTATATGAAATAGAAACATATATGAAAATAAACAATTTCATTATAAACATATCTTTGTACCTTTTTTTAAAAATATTTCATTCCAATTTTTAATTCACTCATAACCTCAATTATTAACTGATATCAAACAAACTAATGAATTTATAGTTGATAACTTATAAGCCTATATATTTTAACTAATATACTTGTAGTATTTGACTAATAAACCTCCATATAATAAAGAATATGAGAATTAAAATTTATGAACATATAGTTCAAAACAAATATATCAATTTCAACATATTTATGTTTTTTTTTTTCAAATATAAAAATATAAATCATTTAATTTTTATATAAAATAAAATTTTTTAATTCAAAGTAGGTAATAATGAAAAAATTTGTATCCTAATTTCTAAATAATGGATCAATTTATGTAGTTAAAATAACAAAACGGAAAGAAAAATAAAATATCAAAAAAGAAGAAGAAAGGAAAAAAAATTTTATATTCATGTTTTTAAATATCACGAGTAGCATGTGTTATTGTCTACGTGTATGTATGCACACCTATAACATAAAGTATCATGAATAGAGATGCACGGTATAATAATTTGTGAGCAAGAATAGAATGTGGTAATATTGGACCAATTGTTAGACCGTGCACCTCAAACCACGATACTATATAGTTTAGACGCCCAAAAATACATGCAAAAATCAAATATTCTAGTCAAGTGATAATTAAAAGCACACAAAAATTGCTCTATCTTTTTCAAATTTTCAATTCAATAGCTTTCTTTTTTCTTTTTTATTTTCTTTTTTTATTTTCTTTTCTTTTTTATTGATATTTTCTCATTATTACTATAAAAAAAATAAATTAATAGAATATTCAACTAGTTTGTTCAAAATTTCTATAATTATTTAATTTAATTTAATTTTAAAAGCTTTTTTATATAAAAATTAAATAAAGTTAAATTTTAAAATAAATAAATTATAAAATTTATATTAAATTAATTAAAAAATATATAATTTTAATTAAATCAAGTCAAATTAAAAATTTATAAATTCTATTTGAGTCAATTATAAATATACTATTTTGATTACTTTAATGAATTAAACATGATGAACATAAATATTACAGTTGGTGAACATTTATGCGATAATTAATGAACATGAAACTATAGAAAATAAATATTGTACTAACAAATAATGAACATTAATATTCACTGATGAACAAAAAACTTATTGAAAGAAAATTATATATTTTTAATAAATAAATTAATTTATATAGAATATTACATAAAAAATAATAAATATGAAAATTAAAAATAATGAATATTATGCTTATAAACAATAAAAATCCAAGTACTAAGCAATGAACGTCAAGTTTTATGAAAAAATGTTATATGTTTTTAATAGACAAATGAACTCATATACAATATTACATGAAAAAGTAATAAACATTAAAATAAGAAATGATGAATATTGAGTATAAAAATAATAAACATGTCAATACTAATCAATGAACATAAAATTTTTAATATACCTGATTCAATATAACATAAAAATGATGAATATTATCGAAATAAATGATCAATATATCATCACTAACCAATGAACATAAATATTAAAAAAATATGATAACATGATTAACAGAACGTGTTAAGTAATGAATATACATGTTTATATTATTTAAACAGATGATGAATATTTAAATATTTAATTATTTAATTATTAAAGACTATAATTAATGAATATAAATATTAATAAAATATGATTGTATATACCATATTCGATTAAAAATTAAATGAATATCAATAGAATATTATTTAATAAAATGATGAATATATAAAACTACATCTGATTGTTCAATAAAGTGATAAATATAAAACACTATGTCTGATGAATATTATATTAACAGTTAAATATTTATTTATGAAATAATAAACATATATCACACGTATGATAAATAAATGACAATATCAAAACACGCGCATTTTGAAATTCATAATACAATTTACCATGTTGGACAACACACAAACTGGATTTCTTCTATTTCATACCTACTGTACTTGTACAATTATATAATTAAGAAATTTAATATAATCAATAAATATTTTATCTTATTTTTTATAATATGCGTAACATATAAGAACATGAAAGTAAATCATTTAATCTAAAGCTATATATATATATATATATATATATATATATATTCATGAAAAATATTTTTTAAAGAAAATTTTTTATGATGTCTGGAATATATTAGAAAATATTAATTTTTTTTATTCATAACAGTATAAAAAATAAACTATAAATACTTTATATTTATATTATTTATTAGTTAATATGAAAATATGTATTAAAAATAAAAATATTTTATAGATTCTATCAATGATAGACAATAGATCTCATTAATCAAGAATTATTGATGATAATAAATATATATATATATATATATGATTTATTATTCGCTAAAATGAGTTTATCAAAATTTGAAAAATAATTTTTTCTTTTAAAAATGATTTAATTTTTTATTGATTAAAAAATATTTTATATTGATCAAATATCAAAAAATATAAGAAATATTTCATGTGAAACAAATAAAACTTAAGTTAATTTATTTTTTAAAATTTTAAAATTTTAATTTAGATAAATAAATAATTTTTAAAATTTTTCCTTTAGTTATAATTTTATTTTTAATTAATTAGTTTGCAATTTTTAAATTAAGTAACACGGTATAACAAAAAAGATATAACTACCAATTATTTGTTGAATAAAATATTAAATAATTTTTGAAATCAAAGTTAATTATACACATAAATGATTGATTGATGCCATATATTTATCCTCGTGGTAGCATAGCGTTGCAGGTGACAATCACTATTATAAAATACTAACTATGGCTTCGATTTGATTAATATCATCACATTTTTCAAAAAAAAAAAATTGTGGCCGCTAATGACATTAACCAATCCAATTAATGTTAATTAATTCTAATCCACTGCCTTTCTCAAAAAAAAAAAACAAAAAACAAAAAACAGAAAATTGTTAATTCTAATCTAACAAGTCAAACATGCAATTGCAATCCCATAGAAAAAGCTTTCGTTCACGCAAATAAAAGCTTGCCCATGTTATAGAGCTTGACGAAGAACAGTTTCGACAGACGCTGTAAACCAAAATCAACTAATAGTCAATCGATCAGTTTGAAACTTGACAACGTGTCCTGAGGCTCCGTCATGACTAATTTGAACAATTGAAAAAAGTCTTTTATTTTTATTTTTTAATTTTACTTGAATTAGAATTCGATTCGCGAAAATTTAACACAGTCCAAGCAGTTCAACTTGACCATAACCCATAAATTTGTATAGATAATTGCTAATTACCATAATGAACCCGTCAAGATTTTCTCATCTATGTTTTTGTGGATAAATGTGGAACGGTAGTAATCTTTATTTCCCCACCAAAAGGCTCTGAATCTCTGCCTCTCATAGTTTCTTTTAAGGAAACAAAAACGCCTCAATATTTTGACCATGTCTTCCACATTTCTCATGCTATGTTTCTTCTTCGAACTTGCTTCTTCTTCTTCTTCTTCAGACAACAACGTTCCAGTTGGATTCATGATCGATGGTTGCTTCAAGTTGGACGGCAGTTTGACGAACAATTCCAATTTGTCCTCTCAAGTAATATTTACTGATGGAGGCCTAAGCAAAGCAGGTCAAATCTTTTACAACACTTCCCTTCGATTCAAGAATTCGACGGCTGCTGCTTCTGTCTTCTCCTTTTCCACTACCTTCATCGTTGCAATAGTAGCGAAGGACCCAGAATTTAATGGCCATGGCCTTGCCTTTGCTATCTCTCCATCTAAAGGTATTCCTGGAGCCTTACCAAACCAATATCTTGGTCTTTTCAATGAAACGAATAATGAGGAGAGCTCAAATCATATAGTAGCAGTGGAGCTTGACACAGACCAAGACTTTCAGTTTGATGACATAAATGATAACCATCTTGGAATTGATATTAATGGGTTGGTATCAGTGAAATATGCTACTGCAGGCTACTATAGTGATGATCATGGTAAGGATTTTAAAGAGATAGAGCTTAAGAGTGGAAAACCCTTGCAAGTGTGGGTGGAATATGACAGTATGAGTCAGCAACTCAATGTCACAATATATCCAATAAGCATATCAAAACCTCAACTTCCCCTTTTATCTTTGACAAAAGATCTTTCCCCTTTTCTCTTTGAGTTTATGTATGTTGGCTTCACATCTTCTAGTGGGTCAAAATCATCTCACTACATGTTGGGTTGGAGCTTCAAAATCAATGGTCAAGCTCAGGACATTAACTTATCTCACCTTCCTGATATTCCTGGTGTTTCTGATAAGAAAGAAGGGGGTGAAGGTGGTGCAGGGTTTGGGAAAGTGCAAAAGCTGTTGGCAGTCACATTGTCCTTAACAGGAGGTAGTTTCCTGTTACTCTTGATTTTTGTTGTTTTTATGATTTATAGGAGGAGAACATTCATTCAAGGTCTTGAAGATTGGGAGATGCTATATGGGCCGCACAGATTCACCTATAAGGACCTATTTATTGCTACGAAAGGCTTCAGAGGCAAATATCTTCTTGGAAAAGGAGGTTTTGGCAGGGTATACAGAGGCATTCTACCATTTTCAAATGTTCAAATCGCAGTGAAGAGAATTTCTCATGAATCCAGGCAAGGAATGAGAGAATTCATAGCTGAAATCGCAACCATTGGCCGCCTCAGGCACCCAAACCTGGTTCGACTTCTTGGCTATTGCAGGCGAAATAATGAACTATTCTTGATTTATGACTATATGCCTAACGGAAGCCTAGACAAGTTCCTTTATCGATCACCAACCAGCATACTAAACTGGAATCAAAGATTCAAGATCATCAAGGACGTGGCATCCGCGCTCTTCTATCTTCACCAACAATGGGTACAAGTCATAATCCACAGAGACATCAAGCCAGCGAATGTACTAATGGACAATGATATGACTGCTAAACTGGGAGATTTCGGGCTTGCCAAGTTATGTGACCATGGAAATGATCCTCAAACCTCCCTTGTGGCGGGAACTCCAGGTTATATAGCTCCAGAGCTCGTGCAAAGAGGAAAATCAAACACATGCACTGATCTATATGCATTTGGGGTGTTTATGCTAGAGGTTACTTGTGGTAGAAAGCCAGTTGATTCTCGAAGTCCACCGGAAAAGGTAATGTTGATTGACTGGGTAATGAATAGCTGGGACAGAGGAGATATTTTGGAGACAGTAGACAGTAGACTGGGAGGTGACTACGTGAGTTATGAAGCAGAATTGGTATTGAAACTTGGGTTGCTATGTTCACACAGAGTGGCTGCCGCTAGGCCAAGCATGTCCAGCGTACTACAATTTTTAGATGGAGCTGCTCAGTTGCCTGAGAACTTAATTGCTGTAATAAAATCTCAAGATTCTGGTGACCACTCGGATCATGGATGTGCAGAACCCCATGATTTCTCTGCTGGGTCGATATCCATTCCTTCAGTTACGCTTACAGAACCATTTGTAAATGAGGGCCGTTGATGTATGATGCTCATCGTTTTGATACTTGCGTAGGTAGATATAACAAGGGGCAATGGCTACAAGACAGTTTGTGTTTTTTTTTTTTTTAGTCGCAGAATTGGTTCAAATATATATATATATATATATATATATATATATATATATATATATATATATATATATATATATATATATATATATAAAAAAAAAAAAAAAAAAATAGATATAATAAAAATAAA
>CATIWR010690511.1:0-90976 GCA_949677035.1 Omphalea diandra | reverse complement strand
TATATATATATATATATATATATATATATATATATTATGTATTATAAATATATAATATACTATATAATTATATTTATAAGTATATATAATTATAATCAAATATACAATATATAATATTATTACATATATATAATATATAGTTTCACTATATATCATATCATAATGTATTTATTTTTATGGAATAAAATAATAATATAAATTTTTTATGAGAGAGTGTCTATGAATTTTTTTTTTAAAATTTAGAACTAAGATCAAATTAAATTTTAGAATTGTATAATTGAACTGAACCAAACTGATTTTTTTAGTCCAATTCAATCTGCTCTTTTATCTTTTGGTCTTGGTTCTTTAGTTTTTAAAGGACCGATGATCCAGTCTGATCCTGGTATTTTCTAAAATACCGAACTAGACTGAACTATGTTCAACCCAAAGTCCAATACTCAATACACATCCAATCCATAAATGATGGTATGCATTTGAGCTTTTAGAATCGTTTAAGTGCAAGACGTATAATGTGACTCTATAGTCTTCCATAAACTGTGGTTATTAATTTCATGATTATCATTTTTAGTTGCTTTACTCATGATCACTTCACTCATGATTGTTTTACCCATGGTCATCTTACTCATGGTCACTCCATCTTTAATCGTTCCATTATGGTTACTTTACTCGTGGTCATTCCTTCATAGTCACTCATTTGACTCATCATTTGATCATGAATTTATAGTCACTTACTTCATATGTTTTATGGCTGCAATTTTATTACTATCCATTATTATTTAAAAGCTAAAATCATGTGTAAATAATGCCTCTCGACATCCTTATATATGGAGTGCTATAGAATACCAAGGAATATTTAATTTTAGTGGTTTAAAAATATGGTCAACACATTTAATACAATCAAAATAATGATTGTGGTCTTATTTGGTAAAACATTTAAAATGGTAAAATACTGAAGCTCAAAGTCATATTTTGGCCACTTGATTCAAACAAGTAATTTCAAATCTAATTTAACCTCATTTCATACTATTTTTTAATATGTGGTCTTTTGATGAATAAGAATCATTTTTTAGGGTATGCCCTTTTAATATAGAATGATTGTGCTTGACAATTATAATACCTTAATTTTGATATGGCCAAATGTCATTTGAACTATAAGAACATGACCTTTTTTTTACATGCTTTTTAAGAAATGTTCATTTGAAAAATCATTATACTTTTTAGGATATGATTTAATACTAAAAAATAATTGCTTTGATCTCAACATTTATATAATCCAATTAGTCAAATAAGTATCTCTTATATGTTTTTATAATGTTAGTCTAAACTCTTGATGGCTTGATCTATGCTCTTCATTTTGCAACTCATTATGGAGTCATTAGACTTGAATGCTTCATTTTTTAGTTTTGTAGATCCACTAGTTGACTGCTTTAAGGAATGACTCTCCCTAACATCCATTAACTCATGGTTTTGATATTACCTCCTAATGATATGAGGAATTGATTGCATATTTCTATGTGCATTAAATTTGTGACTAAAAGTCTTATCACATTGTTTGCTTGCTCTTCAAAGTTAAATAATCTACTATTATCATTTTTATCTTTTTAGGTAAGAATTATTATAGATTGGCTAAAAGTACATTTTCAATTCCTTAAGTGTTTCCATTAGTGTAGCCTTTCTAATTTCAAGAGAAGTTTCAAAGTGATTAAATTCATAATTATGTTGAGCCTTTTGTATTATAATGTTCGTAGTTTTAAAGTGATGTTAATCATTTTTGGACCTTATGTTCTTGATTAATTCAATCAAATGGCTTGCCATCTATAGTAGAAGCCAAACACCTTAAGGAATAAACTCATTGTTATCATATAGTCAACTCTTTAATAAAGTTGTTAAGTGGTGCAATTGAATTTTGAATCTTTTACAAAACTTTGAATGATTTTTTGGGCCAAATTATTACTTCAAAAGGTTGATTGAATGACTGTGGCTATTTATTTGGCAAACAGATTGTGGATACCATGATTCTCTATGGCCACATAAAATATATCCAGAGTCAAATCTACTTGAATATATAAACTTTTATCACTTGAAACATTCTTCATAGTTTGAGCATTGCCATTTCTAAAAATTGGAACATAAGGATGATTTATTATCTTAATAAATTCTCACATGCTCATCAATATTTTCTCATCAACACATCTATAGTTACTTTACTTGTCATCTTAAGTAGCATACATACATTATTTCTATTGGGCATACCAAAATTATTTACATTAAGAATAATTTGTCAATATTGGTCATAGATCAAGATTGATTTTTTAATGAAAAGGATGATTTAGGCATATTTATTATAAAAAGTATAGTATCATAATTGAAGGATATTTATGCTTTAGCTTTTCAAAACTAAAACTAGACTTAAGATTTGAAAGTTTTAACTCAACCATATAGCCATTGAAAGCATAATGGGTTCTGCTTTAACCTTTGTAGGTTAAAGAATGATCGATTATAAAAGATTAAAAACTACAATTTAAAAATTTAAAAATTTAAAAATTAAAAGTAAAATTTTTTATTTGATTTGAGTGTATATGATGATTCAAATATATATTGAAAAAGTCTATTTATAGACTTACATACACTTTAATATATGATTTATAAACTTCAACTTTTTAAAATCTAACTATGATTTCATGTCCCATTATCTCACTTTTGGATTGAATGTCTAGTTTTAATCAATATTAATATATTTTTCGTCTAATACTCAATATTTGTGCGATCCATAAATGATGGTCCGTGCTTGAGCTTTTGGAGTCATTTAAATTCAAAAAGCATAGTGTGACTCCATAACCTCACATAGATCGTGGTTATCAATTTCATGATTATCATATGTGATCTATCTACCTATGATTGCTCCATTTGTAATCACTTCACTTGTGGTCACTTTGCCCATAGTTTCTCATTTGACATATCATTCAACCATAAATTTATGATCACTTACTTTATATGTTCTATAATTGTAACTTCATCACCATTCATTATTATAACTTTTTAAAAAAAATTAAAATCATGTTATAATTTTAAATTTGATTTCAATATCATTTAATCAAAGATTATTAATTAAAATCCTTTAAATATAATGTCAATAAAAGTGTGTTATGATTTTTTAAATATTCATAGATATAACACATATAATAATCAATACTTGAAAACTGGACAAGTCGACCTGATCAGACCAATTGAATCGAGAATCATACTAATGATTAGTTTGATTCATTTTGGACCAATTTCAATATTATTTTTTATTTTTAATTATTATAAATATACTTTTATATTTTTAATCTTTTAATGGTGTTTTTATATTTTATTTATTATTAAATTAGATTAACCAAATTGACCAAACTAAAAATTTATCAGTTGATTGGTTCACTGAATAGTTCAATTTTCAAATCATTGATAATAATATTATATATTCAATTTGATCTCAATATAAATAGTATACCTATGTGTAAATATGATGCACAAAATATGAGTCCAATACACACATACATGCACGCACGCGTGCGCGCTCACACACACATATAAATGGATAGATAGATATGGAGAAAGAGAGGATTACAATATAACTATGAAATGTTGAATTCATTTTGTTGAGCAATTCTAATAGTTTTAATAGAAGTATGAAATTGAGTGGATATCAAAATAGAAGTACTAAATCAATGGGGTTATTTCAGCTTTGTGTATCATTAAGGAAACTTAAGTAAATTTGGAAAAGGATTAAATACTATTCTTAAGATTTATTCTAATATACTAGTTAGTCCTTATATTTTTAAAAATATATTATTTTTTACTTTATTCCCATTAGATTTTGAGGTCTTTCCATTCAACATGGAGTATTTTTTTTTTCTATCAACCCAAATTTAATGTATTAATTACTTAGTTCCTGTAATTTAAAAATGACCATTTACTCAATCAATATATTCTAGTAATTATCAACTGCATAAATTTGTTATTTGAAAATTACAAACTATTTAGTCTTTTTTGAAAATTGTATCATCTTTGAGTTAAGTATTTCAAATCAACGGCCAACAAACTTAATCAGTTCACATTGGTAATCTCAAGTCCACAGCCGCGCACTGCAAGCGTGCGAATTAGACAGCACGCGAACGCGGGAAAAAACGAGATGATGGTTAGGCTGTGCAGAGTCTCTAACGTCCCCTTTCCATTCTCTGCGGGGACTTTTGTCAAACACCTTCCGATCATTAAACAGAACGCATTCCCTCCTCGCCGACTCAACTCAAAAAAGACAACTACGAACTCTTCGTATTTCGACGCCTTTGATTCCCGCCAAAAAGACCAGATTCATCTCTACGTGGATGCCCTTCTCCACCGGAACCAGGTCTCGCCTTCTGCACTGCATGCACTTAAATAATTCTTACTTACTTTCTTCTTCAGGGCTTTTGAATTGCGGAATCTGTTGCAGAAAATGAATCTTACTGCGGTGACGGAGACTGAGGGAGTGATGAAAAGGCACGTAGAGGACTCACTGGCGATGCTACCTCCTACACGCACCTCTTATAATAATGTTATGAATTTCAGCTCTTTTGTTGATGATCTCAAAATTGTTGATGTTGGAACTGGGCCTGGCGTTCCTGGATTGATTTTAGCAATTGCTTGTCCAGGTCCCCTCCCCCCCCCCCCCCCCCCTTTTTTGGCAGATACTTGTGGTGTTTTTTCTTTATATGATTATGATGATGGAATTTTCTTTCTTTTTAAATGCAGTGTCGGTTTGAAAGCAACCCTTTTGGAGTCGATGAACAAGGGGTGTGTTTTCTTGGAGCATGCTGTTAGCATTGGGTTGTCGAATGTTGAAGTTGTAAGGGGAAGAGCAGAGGTATTGTTTTTCTTCCCTTATTTCTCCATGACCTATTCAAGTAAATTTCACTTGTTGCCCTTCATTTATAACTAATGTTGCTAAATATCCTTAAATTATAAAAAGTAACTTAAAATTCTCTCAGCTTAGAATTCTTGCCTGAAAAATACTGTGGACATACTATCCTTAGATGATGGACTGAAAAGTTTATGCTTGGCTAATCCAATTTTTCAGTCCTACAGTAAGCTGTTATACGTTCACGTCATTTTTCAGTCAAGAGTTCTGAGCTGAAGGATTTTTAAGTTACTTTTTATAATTTAAGGATATTTAAGTGCATTAATTATAAGATGAGGGACAACAAGTGAAATTTACTTCCTAACTTCAATAATCACATTTCCCTCCTAAATTTTATAGATATATGCCTTTTATTGTGCATGCTTGTTGTGTGGATGGTCTGCTTCTTTCTGACTGGCTCAGCCTTCAAGGATTTCGTTTATATTGTAATAATGGGGGAAAAAGAAAACGAATGACATTGTGTTACTTGCTAGTTATTCATTTCTTGAACCTTGTTGTAGACACAGTTTATGCCAGAATGATTCCTTTAGAGAGCAATTTAATGTAGCAGTGGCTAGAGCAGTTGCAGAAATGAGAGTTTTAGGTAATTTCCAGAACTTAACGTATTATCTTTATTTCTTATGCGTCTGCAATTCTGCAATAGAAATAACTTTTCTCTTTTCTAAATTTAGCGGACTATTGTCTCCCTCTAGTTCGGGTTGGCGGGTTGTTTATAGCTGCAAAGGGTCATGATCCCCAAGTATGTATATGTTTTCTGTATCTCAAAATCTAATTGCTATATTTACTGAAAAGTAATTTATCTGCACAGAATGTTGACCAGCTCGTATGAGCTTGGTTTTTGTAAAGAACATCACACTTATTTTTAGGACACCTTTTTTTATCTAATTATACATAATAGTTACGTTCTGTGTTTATATCTATCACAAAGTAGGCCTTTGCGGGTGAATTTGTGATTTTTATCAATCTTTGGTAGAATTCTAGAGGATGGCTGGGAATTGACGAGTTCTGTGAAGTGTAAAGCATTAGTCATTCTTGTGGATTGTCTCATGCAAAGATGGAACCATTTATATAGCATTTAAAGTTTACTAGCCATTTTCTATTTTGGGAGTTGGCAACACCTAAGAGTTAGTATCAATCAAACTATTCTCTCACACATGATGTGCAACAATCTGAAAATTCCAAAGATTGATTCCCATGAGCCAAAATGTAAGAACAGAAGCTGGAAACTTAATGAAATTCATATAATCATTGCAAGAATCAGCCATGTAAGGCAAGGAATACACTAATATATAAGAAATCTGGTTCCTTTTCTTTTCCAAAATATGTAGATAATTGACTGAAGACCAAATTATAATATCAGTTCGAGAGAACATTCTCACTTTTTGTTTGGCATATGAAGTGAAATCTCTGTAAGAAGAGTGTCATTATAGAATGAGTATTTCAGTTATCATTTTTAGAAGCTAAAACATGAAGTGATAAGTTTCTATATAAATTAATTCTATGATAGGTTATGATAAAAGGTCTTGTATTTATCTAATACTCCCTTTATCCCAAAAGGGCTGTCATCTACATTTTTCACTTTGTTTAAGAAATTGCATTTAATGCTTTGCTAACTCACAATTTATAATATATTTTTTTCATTTGTACCCTTGCTTATATTTAATAAGAAAATAAATGTACTTTACTAGATTAATAATTAATGACAGTGAATTAGGAAAATTGGTTATAATTAATGAAAGTGGAAGTGTATTTTGGAACATCCAAAAAAGGAATATTGAACAACTTTTTTAGGATGGAGACTGTATTATGCAAAATAATGATTCTTAGAATCTTGGATGTGCATATGCTTCATTACTTTCTCTATTTTGGATGGCTCTAATTACAAGAAAAATTGCTCATTCTATTTATTTTTAATATACTTCTTCTATATCTTTGGTGAATATGAGCTATTAATGATGTTCTTAATTGGTAAATTTGAGCAGGAAGAAGTTCAAAATGCAGAAAGATCAACCCAACTGATGGGCGCATCTGTATTGCAACTTTGATCAGGTATTTCAGTTGTGTTATCAGTTCTGAGATAGTAATCTTCACGTATTTGATAATGGATCTCTTTGAGTTTTGTCAGTTTGTTAAATATAATTTCATATTTGTATGGAGCTAAGCATTTGTCCAGTATGTCATTTTTGTTTTCTTATTTACAATATAAGCACAATGAATGTCATTTTTGTTTTCTTATTTACAATATAAGCACAATGAAAGACTGCTGCTTTTATCAGATTGTTCTGGCTGTAATAATGTAATTCAATTGCTTCTTGCATTATAGCTTTGTAAAATTATGAATTCTCAACAACTTTAGAATTAGATCTATGTCATTGTTCTGCTTTGTCCTGTTCAAAATTGATGCCTCCAAGCCGAGAACTGGAAAATTAAGGAGAAAACATAAAGAAAATGAGACATCAGCTTGTGTCACTCCATATAGAAAACCTGATTTATCATGTGTTTTTCCCCTTTTGGACAAGAAGCCTCTTCTGTAAATGGAATAGCCAACTTTGGCTGGAACATTATCTCAAACTTTTAAGCGGTGTTATTGAAGTGATATTTTTACACCTTCATGATATGCAGTGGAATCACACTACCCATATGGACAGCGAACGGCCATCATCTGTGCAAAAGATCACCCCACACCAAGGAATTATCCACGCAATCCAGGGACTCCAGCAAAATTTCCATTGTAACACCCAATCTTTTCTCCTCCTCAACTAATATGCCTGTTGCATTCCCACAAAATGTATGTATAAGACGTTGCATTTTCAGACTATCTCTTCTATAGTCAGTTAAGGAGACAGGAGTGTTGCAGCAGCATAATGTTTATGAGAACACTGATGCATGCTAGTTGTGCAGTCTTTGTTCATCAATTTTTTTGAAGATTTTTTTTTTTTGATATGTCTGTAGGCTTGGCAAAGCTGGTCTGCTAATCATTGTATGTTAATCCCATTTGCTCGTATAAGAAGATAGTAACTCAGTTACTTTCCATTTTGGATTTTGTGGAACAAGTAGTTCATGAATTTTAAATTAGGAATGATTTTCTGGATTATTACGTTTGAAAATTATGCAACTCTGTAAAATATTCATCATGAAGTGCAAAAACAAAGCTGTTGTGTCTGAGATAATTTAAAAGGCACTTGCTTTTTGCAATTGAGATTAGTAAACTATACAAGCTGAAAATATTTCAGTAACAACTTAATTAAGCCTATGAAAAACGATATACTTTAAGAAGAAAGAAAAATATGTTGACAATGTAACTATTTGAGATTCATAAGAAAATTTAAGATTTAGGAAGCATTGCTTTCTGAATGAGCGAGTTATTTAAGTTTGTAATGCATCTAATAAGCATAAAAGTGACATGGAACTGATATCCTTTGTAAAGAGAGTGCAGATAGGAACAAGTGCAGCAGAAGATTAGTTGAAGTGCATTCAAGCTGGTAGAAGTGAGCTTAACATAAGCATAGCATAGAGGGAGCTAGTTTGTTATTTATGTTAGAAGTTGGTTAAATGGATAATGATGAGTTGGATTAGCTCACTCTTGTATACCTCTCCTTTATTCAACATGCAGACAATCATGGTTCGGTGATTTTAATACTGGAGCCGACTTCCATTAATTTTGCTTTGTGGAAGAGATCATTCCTATTTGCTGTTTCGATTAGGAACAAACAAGGATTTGTTGATGGTTCTATTGTCAAGCCACCACCAGAGAGTTCCCTCTATCTCCCATGGTTCTGATACAACTATCTTGTTGTAGTATGGCTGCTCAGATCCATTTCTGCTCCAATAGCTTCAATAGTGTTTTATATGGAGAATGCTTCTCAGATATCGGAGAAGCTTAACCAGAGGTTTTCTCAGCCGAATGACTTAAGGATTTGTCATCTTCAGCAGTTGTTGTGTTCAATTACTCAAGGATCTTAATCTGTTCATGTCTATTTCACAGAATTGAATGGAATTTGAGAAGAGCTTAGAAATTTCAGGCCCTTTCCCTGTTATTCTTGTGGCAAGTATAGCCAAGAGTGTTTTCAAGCTTTTATTTATCTGTAATAGAAAGACCATGTGTTTAAATTTCTTAATGTATTGAATGAGGGATATCAACCTATTCGATGTCAGAGTAAACTTATGAAACCTTTTCCAACATTGGATCAAGCATATGATATGGTTTTGAGGAAGGAGAATCAGAAATCAATATTGCTTCAGTACCAAAACTTTAACGATTCTACAGCATAAGCAGTTAAAAGGAACAAGGATAAGTTTATTGCACACTGTGAGAAGAATAGGCATACTAAAGAGAAATTGTTTCAAGTTGATTGGATATCCACTAGGGTTTAAGTTCTCCAAAGGCAAGAACTCTGCACAAGTGCCTCTGGCACTAATAGTTCAGTTAATTCATTTATTTTAGGAGCTCTACCTAGTGTTGTGCCATCTTCTGGTGTGTTGCCTCAATATGTTGATGGATCTTTTCCTCCGGTTGTGTCTCAGCCAATTCCTCAGCTGAATTTGACTAAAGAACAAATCACTCAGTTGATTAATGTGCTTGGTGATCAATTGAAGAATTCCAATGTTAGTGCTTCTCGAGGTATTACTGAACCAAATACCAGCAGTGTTGCAGGTATATCTTCCTCAGTCTTTTATGCATCTAATGATGGTTTAGTTGGGCAAATGTTACAATCCAAAATTTATGTTGCCTCCTGGATCATTAATATAGAGCAACAGATCATAACTTGTTCTTTGCACATCTTTTCTTCTTTGCATAAGGTCACAAATTGTTTTGTCAATCTTCCTAATGGCATGAGAGTTTCAGTGTTACGTGTTGTTACTGTTGTGTTAAACAAATTCCTTACTTTGAACAATGTCTTATGTATTCCTTCCTTTACCTTCAATCTGATTTCTGCGAGTCAATTAACTTTCAACAAAGATATGCGTTTCATCTTTCTTCAACAATATTACTTTATTCAGGTCCTATCTTCACGGACAACGATTGGACTAGCTAAGTCTTACCGCGGCCTCTACTTCTTACAATCTTCACCTCAGTCTGCCGCTCGATCTGCTCACTCTTTACAAGTTTCTTCTTCCAATGTCAATGTTGTCTCTTATGAACTGTGGCATCATAGGTTAGGTCACATAGACCTTAGTCAATTTCCTTCCTTAAAACACTTATTTTCTTTAACAAATAGAGATAAGAATAAGCCATGTAGCACTTGTCCTAAGACAAAGCTTAAGAGGTTGCCTTTTGCCAATTCAGTTGATGCAGTCACAAATCTGTTCAACTTAGTTCATATGGATGTATGGAGACCATATTCTCTAGCTGATCTTAAACATAAATCTGAAAACTGACGATAGGTTCTGCAATTTAGTTCCAACCCAATTTAAAAAACCAGTTAAGATAACAAACCAAGGAATGGAATTCCAACTTACTTCATTTTTTCAATCCAAAGGGATAATTCATCAAACTTCATGTGCTTATACACCCTCCCAAAATGGGACTGTTGAAAGAAAGCATCAACATGTCCTAAATGTAGCAAGAGCTCTTCTTTTTCATTCCAATTTATCGTTAAAGTTTTAGGGTGATGTTGTTCACACAGCAACATTTCTCATAAATAGAACGCCTTCTTTGCTATCAAATCAGAAAACTCTTTTGAATTACTTTACCAACACCTCCAACTTATGATTTTCTCAAATCCTTTGGATGCCTTTGTTTTGTAGCTAATCTTAAACCTTATAGAACCAAGTTTGACACTGGAGCTAGAAAATGTATTTTTATTGGATATCCTTTTAGCATCAAAGGCTACAAACTTTATGATCTTGAAACTCGTATCACTTTTGTTTCCAGGGATGTTCAGTTTCACAAACACATATTTCCATTTCACTCTTTGAATTTCAGTACTACTGTTCCTAACCTGTTAATGCATTTGTTCTTCCTATCATTCCCTATACTAATATTTCCTTTCTTGCGACCAATCTTTTTAATCCAATATTACCGATGACAACTCCACACTCACCTATCTCACACACATCCCCTTCCTCTCATCTAGAATCCTTTCCTTCTCCTCTTCCTTTGTCTACATCTTCTCCATCTTCTGTTCCACAACATGAGTCTTGTGTTCCTGCTTGAAGAAGTACTAGGACAACTAAAATTCCTTCTTATCTTCATAATTATCATCACAATTTAGCTTCTTCTAATTCTGCTATTTTTTGTCCTTTGTTTAATGTCATTTCATATTATAAACTTTTCCCTTCTTTTAAACAATTTACATGTGCTATTTTTGTTTGACTTGATCCCACTTCTTTTGAACAAGTTATACAACATAAGCACCAGATTGCAGCCATAAAAGATGAGTTAGATGCATTTGCAACAAATGGTACTTGGTCAATAGTCCCTTTGCCACCAAACAAAACACCTATTGGTTGCAACGGGTGTTCAAAACTAAGAATAATTCTGACGGCAGCTTAGATAAGTACAAGACAAGTCTGGTGGCCAAAGGATTTACACAAAGGTATGGCTTTGATTATGAAGAAACATTCAGTCCAGTAGTTAAGCACACCACTGTCAGAATGTCCTTGGCCTTAGTTGTTGTTTAAGGATGCCAGTTAGCTCAACTTGACATTAGTAATACTTTCCTTAATGGGGATCTCATTGAGGAAGTTTACATGGATTTGCCTCAAGGTTATCAATTTCAGAGGGAGAATGCATATGCTTATGAAACTGATAATGGTCAAAAGATGGTTTGTAGGCTACACAAGTCCCTACATGGTCTAAAATAGGCTTCAAGACAATGGAATTTGAAGTTTTCAGAGTGTTTACTGAGCAATGGCTTTAAACAATCCAAATCATATTATTCGTTGTAAACTAAAGAGGATGATTTGGGGTTTATTGCTTTATTAGTATATGTTGATGATATTGCAATTGCTAGCAGCAGTCAATTGCAAATTGAGATGGTAAAGGATATGCTGAAGTCTAACTTTAAGTTGAGGGACTTGGGACCATTGAAATTTTTCTTTAGGATAGAGATTGCAAGATCAGATAGGGGTTTAGCTCTAAGTCAAAGGAAGAGCTACTAGATGAATATGGTGTGCTTGATGCTAAGCCATTTGCTACACCAATTGATGTGAATCATCAGTTGGTTCATACTGAAGAAGGTGTGATGGAGAATCCCTATAAATACAGAAAATTAGTAGGGACGTTGATGTACTTGACACTAACTCGACCTAATATTGTGCATGTCGTGCACATATTGTCTAAATTCATGGACAAACTAACAAATATTCACTTTAAAGCTGCATTGAAGGTATTAAGGTACATGAAGAATGCACCCGGATGTCCAGCTTAAATCCTACACCGATAGTGATTGGAGAGCTTGCAAAGAAATAAGAAAGTGACATGCTATTGCATTTTTCTTGGATCTTCAATCATAAGTTGGAAATCAAAGCAACAGATCACAGTGTCTCGAAAGCTCAGCAGATGGCAGAATATAAAGCCATGGCCACTGCAACTTGCGAACTGGTTTGGCTTAGTTATTTGTTCAATGATTTGAAAGTATCATTTAAGAAACCTGCTTTGTTGTACTGTGACAACATCTCAGGAATATATATAGCAAAGAATCTGGTGTTTCATGAAAAGACCAAGCACATGGAGATGGATTGTCACTTTGTGAAGGAAAATGCAATTAGGAGAACTTGAAGCTGCACATTTGAAGACCACAAAGCAGATTGCAGACTTATTTACTAAGTCTTTACATCCGGGCTAGTTCAGCCATTTGATGACCAAGATGAGCTTATGCAACATATATGCTCATCTTGAGGGGGAGTGTAAAGAGAGTGCAGCTGAACTAGCATTGGAACAAGTGCAGCAGAAGATTAGTTGAAGGCGCATTCAAGCTGGTAGAAGTGAGCTTCATGTAAGCATAGTATAGAGAGAGTTAGTTTGTTATTTATGTTAGAAGTTGGTTAAATGGATGATGATGAGCTGGATTAGCTCACTCTTGTATATAAGACATTTCTGATGTAATTCAGTTAGAATAATGAGAATTAATCCATTTCAACAAATATCATTCTTCTAATAACCTTTTTGGTTCTCATGTTTTAATATACCAAATTGTTGCTTACTTGAGTCATGAATGAACATGTGTATGTACATATACACGTGTATTATGTTTAATATTGCTTTGACGATTCAAATATTTTAACTTGATATATCCTCATATTCACAACCAAAAACCTTCATTTGTTGCCTTAGGTTGTTTGTTTTCTAGTAATTGTTTCATAGTTGGATTAAAAATGTTGCAGTATTTTGTTTTGGTCTTACAAAGGAGAAGACAATAAGAGAGAGGTATAGGTTAACTAGAGAAAGGAAAAGAGAGAGACAGAGAGAGAGGTATGCCTAGTTTGGAGCTGATCCTCCTATTTATATGTACATTTTAGATTCTTTAAGAAAAGGTAGACAATGTATGTATATGGGAGGAGCATTAACTGCACGGGAGTGATGGTGCAATTTTCCTTTGGCTAAAAGTCAATTAGGCTTGCATATGAAAAGTCTCGCTGTGACCGTTAAGGGCTGATGTTCGGCTCTCTGAGCTTGCTCGGTCCTACTGGTTTTGATTCTTAGAGTACATTCGCTTTTGCTTGGTTGGGTGTGTTTGGTTTTGCCCAGCTTGGCACATTTGGCTCTGCCAGGTTTATTTGTGTGCTCTTTAACACTCTTCTTCGTTCCTTGTTGATTCCGATGAGGTGTTGTCATGTTTGGGATCTTTCCTCTTTGATACGGCAATGCAAAACGCACGCACTATACTACAATCTAGGGAGGGTAGATTTTGTTGGACAGTGAGATATTTCTTATTATTTTTTTTATAGATCTGTCTCTATTAGAATACTTTAAATGTTCTTTGCGTGATATTAAGTGGCTTTTGATTGAACCAGGGGAAAGAGTAGGTTAGAATAATAGTGGCATGAGAAAAATGACCTTTACCTAATTTCCTCTCCAATTGTAATTAGTTAAGTAGGTCAAATTGCTGAAGTTCCAATTACATCATCATTCAGCTTGTTGATGCCTATTGAAATTAACGGGTTATATATAAAGAAATGAACTTCTGATTTAAATATTTTTAGCTTTATTGCATACTTTATTATATTTGGAATTGTTTCTTTTCTCTTGACCACTATAATGCACTGTCTGAATGTTTGCTTGGTTCAAAGGCCCAAAAAAAAAATAATAATAATGCTTTTTCTGGATGTGCATGTTTCTTTATTGTTGTTATTATCAGTATACCTTTTATTGCTTTCTTAATTGTTGCTTTACAAGTAATGAGACTTGTTCGGTTGTCTGATTCGTTTTCTTTCCCTTATCTATTTTCTATTAATCGTTTGAATTGAAGAAAACACCTTCTATTGAATAAAAAATAATAATTTTTTATGTCATTTTTTTAATTTAATGTAAAAGTGATTTACATAATTCATTTTCTTGTGTATGTAAACTAAAAGATTTCTTTTTTGCATGTTTTTGTTCTGTTTTTGAAGTAGCGGAAGTGAAGTAGCCAACATTTTAAAAGCTTATTTTCCACGTTACGTTTTATTATTTTCTCATTATTTCTATAATTAGTTACTTTTTGTCTTTGAAGCCCATTGGAGAAAACTTTTCTATTGAATTATAGCAAGAAGCTTCACTGGTTGGGCTATGTCGATATGTGCTTGTAAGCCCTGTGAATTAATTCGGTTGTTAGTAATATAATTATATGAAAGCTTGAAACCATTTTCAATATGTTTAAATGGGTTCACTTCTCTCCTAAATGAAAAAAAAAAAAAAAAAAAAAAACTAATAGAACTTTAGAGAAGACTGCTTTTAATTAGTATTTATTTATTTTAATTCAAATAAACTTATAATGATGTTTCTTTTTTATATTTACTATATTTCTTAGTCACTATTTTTTTAATGCCTTTACAGATCATAATAGTGTTTTTATTAGCAAGTCTTTGTGGATAAATTAATTAACTATTGTTCCATATTTAACAGCTTAAACATACAGAACAAAAACAAAAAAACAAAACAGCTTGTGGCAGTCCTTGAGAGTGAAATCTCCTCATGGATCATTCATAGACTCAAATCTTAATCACACAGTAATCTCAAATATAACCACGGATGACCTTAAAAGGAAGGACAAAGAAAAAGCAAAAGGAAAAGAAGGGAGCTCAAAATGATGTGATATGTTCCAAATGAGCCGGTTAGAACTCTATAGGGACATTAAGATGCCACACCTTGATATCACAGTCCAGACTCCCACTGTAAATAAGGTACGATGTATCAGATAGGTTGTGATGGTCAATTGTTGCAGTCAAGCACTTAACAGGACCTCTATGCCCTTCTATGACTGCTAAACAAGAGTAATTCCTATCAACACCTCTCCAAACTCTTATAGTTTTATCTGCAGAACCACTGAATACCAAATCAGACACTACTATTAAGCACAATATGGACCCTGTATGCCCTTTAAGAGCACCCACCACCACCATGCCACAACCACCACCATCATCCTTCTCCCAGACCACTATTGATCTGTCACAAGCACCAGAATACAGAACAGACCCATCGGTGCTTAATGCCAAGGCATTAATCCCTGAGTTGTGTTTCTCTAATGCAGCCACTAGGGAATGCTTCTTGTTCTCCACTGAACTTTTCCTCCAAACCTTGATTTTCTTGTCAGCTGATCCAGTATAAACATCCCCATCATTTGAAGCTGCTACTGCGTTTATAGCATCATCATGTGCATTCGCTATCGACTCCAAACATTTGAAGTCACTTGTCCTCCATATCTTAAGTGTCCTATCCCATGAAACAGAATATAGTAAAGACTCGTCCTTTGACAAGGCAAGTGCTGATACTGTGTCCACGTGATGAACCCATGTGCATGTTTTGTGCCTTCTAATCTGAACTTGGTTCTTTGGCAACAGGATCTTTGATGCTCGGTCACCAAGTGTGGGTAATGTGGCTAAATGTGTATACTTCTGTTGATGATGATCAGGTTCTTGGTTACTTATTTTCCAAACTCGAATTTTGTGGTCTTGATGAGCACTAAATAGTTTATCAGCTAAAATTACCAGGGACTTCACTGCACCTTTCCCTACGGCAACTACGTTGTTGCGCAGGTTTTGATCGTCATGATCTTCTTCTAAGTCTAAAGGGTTTCTCTTCCAACACCGGATTTCTTTGTCTGAGGAACCACTGTGGAGGAACTTTCCTGCTAGAGTAAGCGAGGATATGTAGGTGGTGTGACCTTTAAGAGTGGTGAGGCAGTTGTAATGGAGGAAGTGTTGTTGGTGGTGGTGGTGATGTGAGGTGAGGGAAGGAATGGATGGGAGGCTAGGCAGTGAACAAAGAGACGGTTGGTTTGGTTGATGAGAATCATATTCTGTGCGGTATGGCATGATTCCTGACATGTAATATATGGGAGAGAGAAGAGAAGGGAAAAGAGAATGAGAGGACGAAGATGAAGTGAGTTAATTATATAAAGAACTAATAAATGGGATTAATATGATTAATGGTATTATTCACCACAAGAGACAATTAGATTAAGAGAAAAATATATGTTTAGAAAAACGTGAAGCAAGAATGGCTCACTTAGCCCTTTCTAATGCCATGGATCTAGTGTACAAATTGATTCTACAAAGCCAGAAGTAGCGTGATCACAAATTTTGGATATATCGAATTAAACTAATTAATTAAATTGAAAAATGATCAAAATTAAAAAGAGCCGAAAGTAATAAAAAAATAATCAAATAAATCCGAATCGTAACAGTAATTCAGGATGGTATCGATTATTAATTTTTATCTAGTTCAATATATACTATTTTTTATAATTTTAATTTTAAATACACATGCATCTATGCATTTATTTTTAATTACATATGTATTTAATTTTTAAATACTTATGTATAGTTTCATATATGTAGAAATTCTATTTTTTATAAATTTAATATATATATATATATATGTAAATTTATTTTTTAAGAAAAACAATCTAAAATATCTGAATAACTGAATTGAATCAACCAAAATTTTGTTCAATTCCAGATGGATATTTTTTATTTTGGTTCTAATTCTGATTCCTTCATTTTTCAAATAACTAATTTTCGATCCGATTTCAGGTAATTTCAAATAACTAGTATAAAATCGGGACCGATCACCTCTTACTAGAAGGTATTTATTTAGTATTCTTGAATTATTTTTCCTCTTTCTTCTACAGGGGAACAGAAAATCTGATGTTTGTATTGAAAGATCTATCATAAAGGTATATAAGTTGGGAAATGATTCATCTATCCATCAAAAACCCGAAAACAAAAGGTAGTGAGGTAAGCTTCATCCTTCACTTCCTCATTACTAAGCGAAGCAGGGTTTGACCCACCACTATTAAAATAAACCTCTGTGGATATGGTCATAAAGCATCCATGGTCCCTTCCATCCGCAACCTCCAATGTAAGTCATCATCCGCATTTTCTTTCTGTTGTGTTTTTTATACGACCATCTAGCAGTATTTTGAATAAACACTGAAAACTCAAAAAATAATCAATTTGATTAGGTTGGAATCAATTTGATAATTTTTCTTATAAAATATTTAAACAGGCAATTGAATTGGCCGATTGATCGATTTTCAGATTAACCGATTTGATCAGTTCAACTGCTTTTATTCAATGCTATTTTTTATTTTTTTGAATAGATAAAAATAATATTTAAAATATTTTAAAATTGAAAAAGTATAATAAGATAGTGCAATTTTTAGAATTATTAAGATAGTGCAATTTTAGAATTATTTTTATCATTTAAACTTTGAATAAAATAATATAATTTTAAAAATTTTAAATTTTTTAGAAACAACTAGTTTTAAGATGAACCTATTTTGATTGGTTTTGACTTTTAGTTGAACGAAATTATTTATCAATTTTCATTGTATTAGTTTAACTAGTCGATTTAATTCGATTATAAATTATTAATAATAAGACTCTGATGTAACAAAAGCTATATAAGAAAGAAGCATGTAAAAAACAAAAAAAAAAGTTTTTGAAAATATAAATAACACTTAGAAATCAGAAAAACAATATAATATGATAAAGTAATAATATAATTTTTTAAATTATTTTTTACATTTAAACTTTGAGTAAAACAGTATTATTTTTAAAAATTTTAAGATTTTTTAGAAAATAATGTAGGATTGGGATAAATCTATTTTGATCGATTTTATCTCCTAATTGAACTGAGTCACTAATCAATTTTCAATTTTATCATACCAATTTAATATGATTCTGAAAATATTAACAATAAAACTGAGATGTAACAGAGGCTATATGGAAAAAAAGTACACAAAAAAACTAAAAAATAACTTTTTTATTGATGGGCATGTGAATATTAGAAGTACAAGTATCAAAAAAGTTTATTAATTCACAAAAAGAATAATAAATTTTGAAAAAGAAAATAGAAATTCTGTCTCTAAAATTTTTTATTAATACTAAAAATTGCCTTACACAAATCACTAAACATATAATATATATAGTAATTTAATTACAAATGAAATTTTTTTGACAATATTAATAAAATCAAATCTAAAAATAATTATTGAAATAAAACTAAAATCAAATTGATTTTCAAAATTAAATTTTTATTAAAAGATATTAAAATTATAAATTTTTTAAAATTAATATGACTGTGAATTTAAAAACTGAAATGATAGAATATGTTTAAAAAGCGACAAACATCACAAATAAAGCTTATGAGTTTAAATCATTACCTGTTTTCCATTGAAATAAGATTCATAAATATAAAAAATGCAATTTTAGAAAATATCTAAAATTATCAAAATATCATTAAATTATATCAAATACTATCATTGCTATCACATTTATTCATAAATATCAACTCTTGCTCATGTACTGTATCACACTGAAAGTCAGAATTTTTGTTGAAGAAGAAAAATTCTATTGATGATTTGATCTTACAACTAGAATTTTGGTTAACAAGAGGAGAGAACAAAATATCCTTGTCAATTAATCGAGTCAATTCTTAAGGTTATGAATTGCATGTTTGTTATTTTTATTGGATAATAAAAGCATATAAAATATAGAGGTGAGCACAGTTCGGTTCAAGTAAGAAATTTATAAATTTTTGAAATTAGACTAAAATTTTAGAGATTTTAAAAATAGATAACTTATACTACCACAAATTTTTTATTTGATTTGATTTGATCCTATATAAATTTGGGACATTTTAGTTTGACTCTTTGATTCTTTCGAAACGATTAGATTCAGTTTAATACTAGTTTAGATACTCGGTAATTTCAATTTATTAAAATTAAACTTTTTATTTTTAAGTTTTATAAACTAAAATAAATAAATTTTACAGTTCTCACTTTTAATCATTCTAGGATTAAAATAAACAAGTGAAATTTAATAAATAATAATTAATAACTTACATATTAAATATTAAATTGAAATATTTTTAATATTTAGTACTAATTTATAATTAATAATTAATAAATAGTTTAATTAGTTATTAAGAGTAATAATTATTAGTAGATATACTAATTGAATGAGTTAATTAGTAAAATAATAATTAATAATTTTTTTATTCAAGACGATTACAATATGGTTTGGTTCGACTTTGGTTCAAATAATATAAAAATTTTTGATACCATTATTGTCTCAATTAAACAATCAATACGGTTTAATTCATATATTTTACCGTTCAAATTAAAGACTTTTAGTTTCGATTCAATTTAATTCAATTATTTGGTCCATTTCAGAAATCTTCGAATTTTATGCTCACCCTAGTAAAATATATATGTAAATCTTCATTATCTTGAAAGAAAATCTTGTAAAAAAACCTTTTTAACCATGTCGTAATCCATTGTTATCTATTTGTAATCTTTCTTAGATCTTAATTGACTTGCATTTATCCACTACGTAGGGCAAGATGAAGTTAAAAATACTTGTGGTTCAAATCATCTGATGGAGATTCATTTGCATTATTTACGGCAGAGGATGCCATGAAAAGACAGCCTAATCTTAAAAGCAAACATTGAAGGGTAGTAGGCACGGTATGTACCTTCACCGTATTCTCATTGTTAGTACCAGATGAAGTTGAACTGATAATAAAATTTCATCATAATATATTTCTTTTTTAATATAATGATGTTTTAATTTGATGATCTAATTCCTCCTCTATAGATTGTTCCCTTTAGTGGGCGACTATTACATTCTGCTTCTCTATGAATATATCTTGCACTAAAGTTCTCGTCATCCATGTGTCATTCTGATATGGTTATCGAAGTATTTTTGGATTGAAGGTTGGTACTCAAATGGCTTATCTGAAATTATTATACAAGCGCAGAAACTGAATTCTTTTAGGAACTTGCTTCCAGAAAAACCCAAACTGGCCAAGAAACAACCACCACTAATCCATTATAATTCCAATGAAGAAACTAGAACTAAAAGCTCAAGCTAAACCTACTTAGCAGGCAATCTATTTTCTAGTATCATATTGATAATTAGGGTTGTTACATGCAGAACATAAAGCACCACCCTAAAAATAGACCAATCAACAGATGGTGAGAAAGAAGGTAACTCAGAAGGGTTCATAGATTCATTCACCGAAGAGCTGGATCAATCACATACAACATGTGATTAGGTTTTTTTTTTTTTTTGAAAAAAAAAAATTCCCAGACAATCCTTTTCTCTTCACCCTATCTGTGTCTCACTAATTTTGAGAGTGACTTAATTGCCTTGTTCTTCTTGTGTAGTTTTTATTATTTTTTTATTTTTTACTTTCCTCCAATCCTGATGGTACAACAGTCGCGTGGAGTTAGTAGGACAATTGATTGATTGTAACATCGGACCCATCAAGAGCACTGAAATTAATTGCTTGGTTACAGGACCCATATTCTCTCCTTCTTCTTTTCTTGTGGCTGACTGTGACCTTTCGTGTTGACCTTAATGGGCTAGCCATCAATATAAGGTAGGTCACGTCAGCTTCTTGTAATCTAGTATAGACACGTACATGAAAGAAGAGAAATTTTGTGGTAAATAAATGATTCTTCAGTTGAAAAATATACAGCCTAATTAATGTGATCCGTCTATGATATAAATGGTAGTTTTCATTTCAATGACGCACTTCTTTTTTTAATCTATGGTAAGGTATAGATTAAATCCTTCTTAAAATGATTTAAAAGACGCTTCCTACGTCGAAATCAAAAAATTAAATTCATAAAACTAAAAAAAAAAAGGTTTTTTTATAATTAAACTAATTCTTAAATTTCAATAACATATTCTTAAAATATATGTATTCCACGTGATGTATAATTTTTAAATTTAGTTTTATAAATTTTATTTTTTAATATTTAATATTATTATATAGTTTATTGAAATTTAAATATTAATTGTGCATATTATGGTTAACATCAAGTTTTGTTAGTGTAAAAGTATATTATTAAAAAATATTTTTTGAATAAATTTTGAGATTAATAGATCATGAATTAATTAAATGATTTTGTTAATAGTCTTAGCTTATTTTTTTATTTTAATTTTATTTTATTATGAAATTAAATAATAACTAATAATTATTTTTAAAAGCATTAATTGTAATAAATTTAAATTGTATTTTACTTTTATTATTGTCTAGCTTGGGTTTCAACTATTTGCACTTTTTTAAAATTTTATAGACTTATTAAAGAAGTGCAAATAGCCGAAACCTTCAATATAATCTATTTGCACTTCTTTTAGGGCTTTTTATACTTCATTAAAAGAGTGCAAGAAGCTCTAAAAAGAATGCAAATAGTTGAAGCCTCTATCTTGTTTTGTATTTTATTTATATGAAAAGTTCATAATAAGTCAATAATTTTTTTAATATTTTTTTTACTAACGTAAAATGAATAGGATAAATGAATCAACCATATTTTGATGGATAACTATATTGATAAATTGATTTTGAATTATTCATTAAAACAAAAGATAAAATATCTGAAAATGAAGTTAGTTAAAAGAAAATATATATGTGTTTTGTTTTTGTTTGTTAATGAGATTTTAACAAGTACAAGCATTGAAATTGATATCTTCTATTACTAATTAACTCCTATCTACTTCTACAATTACAATTATATAGGGATGTTGAATGATCAATTAAAGTAAATGATAAATCGAATAAAAATAAAGAGGATCCTATTTATCCTATTATCCTGTTTGTATATATTCTATTCTATATCTATATTATATATATTTATATTCTATCCTATATCTATACTATAGATATAACTAAAGATATAAAATATAGATATAATACTATAATTATAATATTAATATAATATATATATAAATGAAAAAAGAAAAAAAAATTATTGCTAACAGTTCCCTTACCAATCAGAAAAAATCTTAGCCATTATAGGGTGTGTGTGTTTTCAGTATTCCTATTCACATGATATATATATATATATATATATAAGTAAACTTTAGTTTCAATAATGCAATTTCATTTCAATGAACAAATTGTTAGGCTAAAAGTTGCAGAAATCAGGTGTGTAGGCAGAAAGTAAATTTGACGTGATCCTAACCCACCCCAATTTCCTTCATGAAATTGATAATACTTTATGGAAAAGGTTATGCAAATGACTTTATTTTATATGATTTTATAGTTATGGCCTACATTTAACATCTTAGAGAGATAAGAAAATAACAAATTAACCATAGTCTCTGAAGTGGTAAAATAAATAAACAAATAAATAATAATAATAATAATAATTTCAGTTTAGTAGTTAAATAGTTGGTACTAAAAATGGATGCTAAAATTATAAAGGATATGGGTAGCGGAAGTCATTGAATATTAGAAAGAATATGAAGTTAGGGGGACCATATATGATGCGATACCCTACCGTTGTCCTCTCCCTAAGTGTAAGATTGATTTCGTCAAACAAAAGACATAATTTGAGTTTCATCTTCTTATGCTTAATTCTAGTTACTAGTTCCCTATCTTTTTGTACATGAGAAATGTTTTCCAGCCCTTTCTTAATTATTTTGGTAAATGGTATCTTTTCCTCATTATAGTTATAGACGATTTTGTTGAAATTATTGGATTAATTGTCTGATTCCATAGATGATTTTTTTGAAATTATGAAATTAATTATCTGGTTGCATATTATAGATATAGATAGATAGATAGAGTTAATTTGAAGCTTAAAATGCCAAATCATTTTCTCCTGCAAGATTTGAGAGTAAGCTTCATCTCTTGATGGCATTGCATGCTTCAAGTGGTACAGAATGTTTGGTCCTCAAACAAACTTCTTTACAAGGATGGGACATTCAGGAAGTAGCCAGTACTACCAGTAGGCAATGAATTTTACACATATATATATATATATATATATGCCCACCCTCCATAGCTTAATCATAACATATGTCCAAATTTTCACAAGCACATTATTACTCTCCTCTTATGACCAAATTTTCTCCAATAATAGAGCATCTCTTATAACAATATCCCATTTGGGATAGTACAAACATTTTCACTAAATTATTAATAAGCATCACAAATATTTTGAATGCTGCTTCAATTATTCAACCTCTTATTATATTTTCTTCACTTCCTTTAATTCTCCAAGTTAATCCATGGTTAGTGCTTGTTAATAATAATAATATCTATGTACAATCGTGCTTAGTTGTAAAGTTGATGACCCATAATTAGTGCTAGCTGGAGTTTATAAGCTCTACTGTTGCTCTGTCAACTCTTCTTCCATTTTTATATCAACCCTCACACTACATAAACTTACACACAACATAATACAATTCAATAGCTTCTTCTCTTTCTTATTTTTCCCACTTAATTTCGCAACACTCTATTACATGAATAATAGCTGGCTTCTGAAGATGATGAGGGGACCAATCTCAACGCAAGAATTAGAAACTTATATGAATGAAAGCTACTAAAAAAAAAAAGTAGCCTGGATATTCAACTATACCAATCCCTATCTTTTGGTGTATTACATGCATCATGATCATGCACATGAGGCTATATCTACTATCTATCCATATAGGCAAATGTCACAACTTGCACCATATCCTATCTTCATATCTTGTCTATATTGGTCCCATTTAATGACATTAATGTTGGATCAACAAGGTTGATGAATTCCTCTATGGAATATATAAATATTGATGTGTGTGTAATGTTGATGATATTTAAAACGTAGAGGTATTTTTTAATCCTCTACATAGGCAAAGACTATTTTGACGTAAAGATATTATATACTCCTTTCACACGCACGTATACTTATTAACTTTATATGTAATGTATAATTTTTACGTACTCCAAATGTATGGGTTTGTTATATATGTACAAGGACAAAAATACCTCTTAATTAATTTAAATGTAAAATAATTAGTGATTTGAGAATCAAATTAAATCGGTCAAATTAGAAATCAGATAACTAGCCAATTTGATTAGTATGTTAATGAAATTAGATGACTAGTCTTGGAAACAATGAAATATCTACATCTCATATCAAGAGATTGCAGTTTTCTGATTTGATTCGAATTTATCCGAAAAATGTGATTCGAACCCGACGTTGACCCAAAACAAATCCAAAATAATTTGAAAATTTTTGAGTTGGATAAAAGTCAACCCAACGGGTAGGGTCAAAATTGACTTAAATGGGTCAACTCCTGACCTGAACTCAATTGACCCGATAACAATATACAAAAAGAAAAATTTTATTACTAAAATATATAAAAGGTAGAATAATTAAAATAAAAAAGAAAGAAAATTATTTCAAAAAATATTTAGATTATTTAATTCAAATTTAAATTTAACTTTGATATTTTTATTTAAAATATAATGAAAATATTATATTTTAATAAATTTATTAGTTTTACTATGCTTTTTTATGTGCCTAAATTATAATTTATTATTTAAAATGATAAATTATTTAGTAATAATAAAAATTATTTATTGTAATAAAATAATTTTATTATAATTTTTAAATTACTTAATATAGTGACAGATATTATTGTGATAATATTACTTCTTTTTATATGTAATTTGGTAGATATTATATTATGATAAAATATTATGATAAAAGAGTGTATATCATAATTTATCTTATATGCTAATTCATTATGACAAAAAATTTTGAATTAAAAATTTGTGGGCTCAACAATTAAGAAAATTTAAACTTTTTCACAAATTTTCAATTGTATCTAAAGTTTCTAATTGAATCAGTTACACCCTAATTTGATGAATTGGGTTTAATTATACCCCAAATCAAAATAAACATTTCATAAAGTGTATATTTAGATTCAATTGAATCTTATATTTTTTAATTAGTTCAATCAAATTTAAATTTAAGTTTAAATCTTACTAAGATAATATTTTTATTTTTACTCAATTTAAATATTTTTCACCTGATTTTTTTTAAATATTTCTTAAAGGTTTTTGAAATGATTTAAATAATTTATTGTTTAAAATATAAAAATTAAATTTTTAAGAAGAGATTGGCAGAAAATTTTTTTAAATAAGATAGTGAGGGATTGTTTGAATTATAAATTTAAAATTTAGAAATTTATAGATTTAAATATAAAATTAAACATTTTCATATAAAAGTATATACTAAATTTATTTAAGCAAAAAAGAGATTAAATTGAATATAATTATTTAAGCAAAAAAAGGATTAAATTGAATATAAAATAAAATATCACCTTAATTAAATTAATTTAAATAATATTTTAAATATTTTATTTAAATAGTTTTAACAATTATTATTTAAGATATAATAATTAACTTTTTAAGAAGATATTGAGAGATTTTATGAATAATAAATTTAAATTATAATTTTTAAAAATTAAATGTAAAATTAAAATTCATCATCTAAAATATAAAATAAATTTAATTAAGCAAAAATGAGATTAAATTGAATAAAAAATAAAAATATCATCTTAATTAAACTCATGTGATTGATTTTTAAATATTTCTTAAAATTTTTTATTTGAATATAAAATATTTAAAATATAAAATTAATTTTTAAAGAAGATTGAGAGAAATTTTTTTCAAAAAATTAAAAATTGAGATATTTTATGAATTATAAATTTAAATTTAAAATTCATCATATAAAAATATATAATAAATTTAATTAAGTAAAAATAAGATTAAATTGAATAAAAATACAAGCAGTATATTAATTAAGCTTAAAGTTAATTTTAAATTTAATTGAACTAATTGAAAAGGTTAATTTTAAATTTAATTGAATAAAAATGCAAGCAGTATATTAATTAAGCGTAAAGTTAATTTTAAATTTAATTGAACTAATTGAAAGAGTATATAGGTCAACTGAGTCTAAATGCATTCTACTAAATTATGTTTTTGATTTGATGTATAATTAAAATCAATTTATCAAATTATAGTGTAATTTACTCAATTAAAGTTTAGAATACAATTTAAAATCACATAAAGGTTTGAATTTTAAGTTATTAAGCTAAATTTTTACCACAACTTTTTTAAATGATTTAATATGTAAAAGAATTTATCACAATTTTACTTATTTTTATAATAATGGTACTAAATTATTTTTTTTCATAATAAAATCACCTATTAAGACAAATCTAATTTTATCACATAAATTTTTATCATAATACATAAAAAATTTTTATAATGAATGATTTTCTATCATTAAACACTATATATTTATTTATAAATTAATTTAAATTATAATATATGACTTAAATATAATTTTATGTGACTTAATTTAATTGTTTTCATTATATATAGTCATTTGCTTAAAAAAATGATATTTAATTATTAAGCATTTAAATAAAAATAAAAAATTTTAATCAAGTTTTATTTTATATAAAATTTGTTTTGCTAAAAATAATTTTTAAGAGAATATTATTATTTATCTCTTAATAAATTATGAGAATATATTGCATAAATGATAAAAAAAAATCTAAATGAACATTTCAAAATTGAATAACAAATGACCCGACCTGAAATATTAATGTTAATAGTAAACTTGAACTCAATCTGAAATTTAGGCAACCAAAAATATCCTAACATGGCTAAAAAATGCATCGATTTAGAAATAACCCGACCAAAAATAACTCGATCTGAAATAACTCCAACGGACCATTTGTCACCTCACAATTGACTAGCATGTTAGCCTTGGAAAGAAAAGGAGGAAGGTGTTAGGTAAAAAGTTGTTGCAGTAATTACATTTAACCAAGCTCAACTAAGTGTTTCTCAAAGTAGCTTCACATATGACTATCCAAATAACAAATTGGGTTTTTATAGATTTATATTTATTGTTGTGAGAATTTTTCAAAAAAAGTTTCTAATTTTTTTTTTAATGAATCCTTTTCTGTATAGCTTATTTTGGGAAACACTTGTTCAAATTGATTCTGGGATTGGCCAATAAGATACGAGTGTTCTTACGTTTCAGAACACTCAAATATTAAAATTAATTTTATTAACTAGTTATGGATACTTATTTTGTAAACCATTATATTATTTATTGACATATAAAATGGTCATATTCATTTACATTATACATGGCTATAAAGTGAAAAATGAAAATTAAATAAGAGAAGAGAGAGTTTTTCTGAGAAAAAAAAATTAAATGAGAATATAAATTTTTTATTTTATTGCCTAGTTAAATATTAATTATTATAAGTAATATAATAGAAATATTCTTATCGGGTTTGAATAATGCAGAAGGTATGAAAATTATAATTATGGACAACAAATGAGTTTGCATAATGATAAAGACACTTCGTATCATTATTAACAAATTAAATATGAAAATAATAAATAGAAGGTATTCTTTCCTTTCAAGAATTAATTTCTTAGGTCAAATTTTAAATATAATCAATTTTTAATTGATAGAGGAGAATGAAAAGGAATAACTATACTATTTTTTTTCTTCCTTTCTTTAAATTTTTTGTTGGAAGAATTTAAATGAGAGATTTTTAAAAGTCTACAAATTTATTTAAAATTAATCTTTTAGTTGAAGAAAAGTCAACAAAAATTTATGGTTTGTCTAATAGTCGTAATTAACCACAATCATTCAATTTCTAAAGATTTTAAAATCCTTTCATAAAGATGAGATTTCTGAAGTCCCTCATTTTAATGAATGTGAGATTTTATAACTAATTACTTTATTGTGAAAATACCTTTTAAATTCACAGATTTATTGTACATAACAAATGAATGAGATTATATAAATCTTTAAATTTTAAAATTTACAAAATTCATGATTTTTTTAATTATAATTTTAAAAAACTTTCATTCCTAACTTAAATTAATTTTACTGCTTTTCTTCTCATTTTCCCCGTATTTCTCTTCATTTGGTCTCAACCAAGCTATTGCTCATATTTGGTTTTTTCTTTTAATATCTATCCTTTGAATATAATAAAAATATTAAAATGATAGATATTAAAAAATACCAATATGCAAATGAAATAAAATTTCAAATGAATTTTCATTTATATTAAACACACAAAATAAATTTTCATTTATACCAATATTTTAAAAAATTAATCTAATTCAAAGATTTCATGAAATAAATTTGCAAATAAATTTTCATTTACACTAAACATATAAAATATATATTTTCAAATAAATTTCATAAAAATTATAAAATTCATTTATACAAACACAATATAACAAAAAAATAACTTCCTAGATTTAGAACCTCAATACTCGGAATATTATCATTCTGGGTCTTTTGGGCTTTCGCCGATCCAATACGTGTCTCACTATAGGTCCATAGATAGCACACTCAAGTTTACTTACCGCACGGCCAATATGAAAAAGGCCGACACCAAAAAGGCTTTAGCCCATGTAGCAGTCCTCCAGCAACAGACAAAACGACGTCGACATCAAATTTCAAATCCAATCCCATCGCCATTTTTCTTTTTTTATTCACAGTTTCTTGCCGGCCAACCAACTTGTGTCTCTACGCTCATAACAGTATCTGCTCACTTCATCACAGCACTCCATAATGTCGCCTCCTAGGTTTCTCACTCTCTCACTCTTCCATGGATTCTCCTCTCCCCGCCATTTCTTTCCTCTTGGTCATCTTTACTCTCTCCTTCTCATCATCATCGTCGACTATCGGCATCGATTACGTTTCGCGCCTCCTGGAAATCCAGGACCGTGAGCGAGCTCCTCCTTCCATCCAATTAGCCGCCTCTCGTGGTGTTCTTCGAAGACTGCTTCCTTCTCACGCTTCGGGATTCGAGTTTCGAATTGTATCCAAGGTGATACATTAAAAAAAAGTTAGAAACTTTGCATTGTTTGAATTTACTGCTAATTGAATATATATTTTTTAATTAGGAGCAATGTGGAGGGGAGTTCTGCTTTATTATACAAAATCATCCTTCTTTTACTAGGCGTGGAGCTCCAGAAATTTTGTATGTAAATATACTTTCTTTCTTTTTTTCTTCCCCCCCTCCCCCTCCCCGTCCCCCTCCCTTCTTTATCAAATTGTATAGCTGTGGTTTTATTTTTGGAAATGGTTTAGGGTATCTGGGGTTACTGCAGTGGAAGTGTTAGCTGGTTTGCATTGGTATTTGAAGCATTGGTGTGGTGCTCATATTTCTTGGGACAAAACTGGTGGTGCCCAACTTAGTTCAGTTCCTAAATTAGGTTCACTTCCGCGTGTAAGAGATGCTGGTGTTTTGGTTCAGAGACCTGTTCCTTGGAATTATTATCAGAATGCCGTTACATCTAGCTGTAACTTTCTGCATCCTACCTGTGTTTTTCCTTCTCTACTTCGTAGTTGGATGCATAGTATTACATTTCATCTACGCATGACTTTGAAATTTTGATGTTTAGTCTGATAAGCGTTGAATAATTTAATACATATGTACTTTCGGAAGATACTTATGCATGGTGGGACTGGCAAAGATGGGAGAAAGAAATCGATTGGATGGCTCTCCAAGGTATCAACTTGCCATTAGCATTTACCGGCCAAGAGACTATTTGGCAAAAGGTTTTCAAGGTGCATTTCCTCCTATTGATCTCCATAATCCATATTCTTCACTTTTAGCTCTAAAGTTTTGAACTTTCCTCTCATGGGAAACTTTCAATTTGATTGTCTGTAATTTGTGTGCAAAGGTTGAGCACATTGAAGTTTTAGTAGATAGGAAAGCCAGAAGTAGAACTAGGATGATCTGGGAAATGACAGTGTGGAACTGTGATCTGGTCATGTAGATGCTGTTCAATTGCACTATTAGACTTCTACCTTTAATCAGATTGAATGCCACAAAGCATATTATTTCTTTAGTATTTTTTGTAGAAAAAATTAATAACGAAGTGAAGTTATATATTCCCATTTGTCATGGTTTATATTTGTGTGGCATGCTAAGTTTGGATACAGTGAAATCTGTTCTTTCTTTTTCACTTTTGTCCTCATTCAATTTAGCAAGTTATATTGTTAAACAAGAAACAGCATGGATTGCATGCCAATCCTGATAAATGCCTAAATAACTGCTATTTGGTTAATTTGTGATTCAGTTATAGTCATCAAGTTACTATTGATTTGCTTTATCCTGCAAGTGCTTTTATTGACAATGTAAAACATATTAATTATGTGAAATTTTTTTTTTCTTGATTACACATGAATGTTTAGATGATTTTATACTATCATAGCTGGGACGACTTCCCTTGTTTCATATATTTTGTTTTTCTGACAGTGGTTGAAGATAGGATGTTATGTTGTTATAGTTTGCTGTGGTAGTTTCTTAGGAGCCATTTGTTTGCACCTTTTTATTTCTATTCTTTTAATTAGCTAATTTTCACTTCAGCAGAAATTTAATATAAGCAAGGTAGACTTGGATGATTTCTTTGGAGGCCCTGCATTTCTTGCATGGTCACGTATGGGAAATTTGCACAGGTAAGCTTATAGACCTGGCTTTACCATTCAAATAATTTCATAGGGATTGGGAGCTTTTATAGGATAGGGGAAATTATAATTCTTTTGTAGGTACAAGACCTTGTGAACTTTGTATTTATGTTGGCATTAGTCCAGGACCAAACTATGGATATTTAAATATTGCATGAATATGCTTGCTCACAGAGTGCTTTGAGCAACAAATTCTTCTACTGTAATAATGGCTGGAAGAAGAAGCTCCTATGGTGACAATTTTGTTGTGATGATGCAGGTGGGGTGGCCCACTACCACAAAGTTGGTTAGATCAACAACTAATTCTGCAGAAAAAAATCCTTGCAAGAATGTATGAACTTGGCATGAATCCAGGTACTAATCATCACTTAACCTTAACTCTTAGGGATTTTCTTTTTTGTTGAGTTTGAAATAGTTCTGTTTTGTTGTGCCTTTTGATGCTACTTGTTGGTTGCATCCCTTAAGTATCTTGCTTTTTAACTAAAATTTGTTTTTAGTGATTTTGTTTATGTGTAATTCAAAGAATGCTACTTCTTCAAAAAGGAGAAAGCAACCAGGAAAATTCTCATTTATTTTTTGAACATATGCTTTAACTTTTAACTTCTATTGGCGTGATATTAGTAATGATTGTGAATCTGTTTTTCAGTTCTTCCAGCATTCTCTGGGAATGTTCCTGCAGCATTAAAAAATATATTTCCGTCAGCACAGATAGCACGCTTGGGGAATTGGTATCACTCTGTGCTAATAATTCAACGCATGGGCTTTACTTTCTTTCATGAAATGAAATAACTTTGCATATTTTCAGGAAAATGTGGATGCTGATATGCATGTAAGTTGACTAGAAGGAGCAAAATTTAGACTATTTTTTCCAAGGAATTCAGTGGAAAATTACAAAATTTTATTTATTGAATTTTTTATGTTTACATGCGTCCATATGGTGGTTGTGTAAGTATTGCAAGTAACAGTGATAATTCTACAAACTCAAACCTGGTTTTAAATAAAAGTAGTAAACTCAAAGATAAACCAATCATGAATATAGACTGGAATGCTGAGAAAGGATTGGCATGCCAGATCCTGATCATTCAGGAATTAGGAATTTTTGCATTTCTTTAATGCACTTCATGCATAAATCTGCATAATCGAAACTTTGTAAGCTTTTTTGCCTTATCCTGCTTCAGGTTTACAGTTAACAGTGATCTTAGGTGGTGCTGCACCTATCTTCTTGATGCAACTGATCCATTATTCATTGAGATTGGAAGAGCATTTATTGAGCAGCAATTGAAAGGTATGCTGATCCAGATCCTAATTTTTGTTTAAAAGTTTTCGGTGCTGAACAAATTTGAAAGGGTTCTGAAGTTTAGTTATTGGAATTGCCTTTTTTTCAGAATATGGAAGGATAGCCCATATATACAATTGGTATGCTTGTCTGTTTTCCTACTCTAATATGGTTATACATTATACAACTTACGTCCTGTAAACTAATAACTTTAAGGTTTATAAGAATTCATTAGATAGGATTACTTTATCCACTATCTGTTTTTTTTTTTTACTTGATTATTGTAATATAATTTTTGTTTTTTAAGATTTCTGTCTGATGATTAGTTGAATCTTTTCAGTGATACTTTTGATGAGAATACTCCACCTGTTGATGATCCAGAGTATATCTCTGCTTTAGGCGCATCAGTATTTAGAGGAATGCAAAGTGGTGATAGCGATGCTGTCTGGTTGATGCAGGTGGAGGAATAATGTGTTAGCTATTCAACCATATAGTTCATATTCTAAAATTTATTTTTGTGAACTTCATTTGACTCTAATGTTCTATTATGTTTGCCTTTATTCTGCAGGGGTGGATGTTCTCTTATGATCCTTTCTGGAGACCTCCACAAATGAAGGTATATTTAATAATTTTGCAGTTGTAGTCTTTGTTGTATTTGTACATCTCAAACACACAACATTTTATCCTTATGATCCGTACTTTTTTACTTTTCAGAATCATCTGCAAGCTAAATGATGGTAAAATTTCAGTTGACATGAAGTCTAAGCATGCATTAAAACTGTTAGAAGTTGAATTTGTCCTACATCACCAAGTTACTAGGCTGTTATGGTGTATATATGTAGATTAGGCATCCTTTTCCTTGGAGCTAGCTTTTGGGAATGAGTTCTACCTAATCTCATTTGACAAAAACCATCAAATTTGCATCCTCTTTCTTCTTTGTAATTAGAAGTTAATTAAGCATAGAAGGAAAGCATTGAAGGGGAAGTGGCGATGGAAAACTATGAAAAACAGAAGGGAGTAAAAGCAAGACGCTAACTGAAAAAGAAAATCATAATTTCTCTTTCTCATAAGTCATAACATTTTGTTAATAAATGTGAGCTGAGCACATAGAATGTATAATTTTGTAACCTTCCTTGAATGATCATGCTTGATTTGCTATGTTGGGGTTCTCCTTAAAGAGACTCAAAGTGCTCCTTGCTACACTGTTAATGTCGTCACCTCATTTGTTTCACCTATGAAATTGAAGCTTATGATGTTCTCTTTTTTATTTAACAATTGTACAACTCCTCAAACCATCTGGCAATGAAATCGTGAAATGTTCGAGGCTCCATGATGAGACAAACATTTTTCTTTTGAGACATAGACGGAACATGCATCACCATCTTGTCATTCAGCTACAACGATTTTCGCCTTAATCTAAAGCCGTCAAAATCATTACATCTGATTTATGAGCTCATTTCTATACAGAATTCATCTGTTTTTTCTTTTTCAAATCTACTTGTTTCGCATTTTCTTTATTCTTTTCTATCCAATCTTTAGATTCTGTAGGGTTGAATTGACTAATGTAACTGTTTTTGTAGATTGACAGTTAATAGTCCCTGTTACAGGCACTTTTACATTCTGTTCCTCTGGGGAGACTAGTTGTCCTTGATCTGTTTGCTGAAGTGAAACCCATATGGGTTACATCTGAGCAGTTTTATGGTGTTCCTTACATCTGGTAAGTTATTCTTCTGTTTTCTTCTCCAGTTTATGATGCATGCAATTGAGGGTTGATGAGATCAGCCTGCAACAAGAAATCATTAAACAATAATCATGTGAAACATTGTCCATGAAAAACATTTTCCCTAGTCAAACATGCAGATGCACCATGATGTTCCAAAATCTACTTCATGTTTTAATTTATCAAATTATCTTTTAAGTGTGCTGAAGCATAGATGCAGCAGTTGATTGATAATGGACCAGAAACCATAGAATGAGACCTATTCTTGTTGAACTTAATTTATAACTGATCTTTTGCTGACCACTTATATCTGGCAGTTAAGCCAGTGATCTTTTTATTCAAGCAGCTCCAGGACTACCAAAGAGTCATTATCATTTTTTCTGCATAATCAAATGCGTATACCGCGATATCTAGTAGTTTACATTCTAGTGACTGCCCATCCAACAACTCATAACCTCTTTGAAGTTAAACATTTCTTCCCATTATTAATGATACAGATAAAGTTGCCTATTAAATGGTGCATCGACTGGTGGATTTTAAGTTCACTAATTCTAGAGAGTTGACACACAAGCACACATAAAACTAGTGGAGTTTTTATTTTTGACCTATTTTCACAAATTTTCTCGGTGCTTTGATTCACAGGTGTATGCTACACAACTTTGCGGGAAATATAGAGATGTATGGGGTTTTAGATTCTATAGCTTCTGGGCCAGTTGAAGCTCGTACAAGTGAGAACTCAACAATGGTATGCTTAATTACAAACCTTGCTTGATTCAATTCACCTTTGATTAAAGTTCAAGATGGTTCTGTGGACCCATAATGCTGTATAAGATTGTGACTCTTACGATTGCTGAAAGATTAATAGTTTAAGTCTAGTTTCCTGGACATTATTTCAGGAAAATGTACTTATATGTCTATGATTTTTCCCTTTGAAAATTACTGTCAACCAAAATGTATAAATAAAAAATTTACTGACAATGGGTAGAATTTGGACTTAAAAAATTAAGAACCATCATTTTGGATTGTTAACCCATAATTTGATGAAAATGATAGAATGCTCTAGCAATTTTCTTCATTATGTTGCGTATCTGATCTCAAAATTCACTTTCTTGTGACAAATGTTTACTTTCATGCCAAATAGTGAAGCTACAGATAAGATTTACTGCTGTATGTAGAATATACGAGTTTAGAATATTTATACTCATGGCATTTATGGCTTATTGGTGTCTTGGATGACCTCTATTTTTGTCAACACCATTCTACCCAAATGAATATATTTCTACTCAAAACTTAATCAAAATCTCTCTTGCAAAGTAACTAATCACTTTGCTGTTACTACTAGTCGTTGTTCCTAATTATTTTACCACTGTATTTAATCCTTTTTCTTATTTCATATTTCCTTTTCTGAAGGTTGGTCTTGGAATGTCAATGGAAGGCATAGAACAGAACCCTGTGGTTTATGATCTCATGTCTGAAATGGCATTTCAACATAACAAAGTTGATGTGAAGGTAAGTTCAAGCTTTTCCTGCCAGCTCAGATCTTTTGATATTCTGTCTGATGTATTGTCTCCATCATATAATAATTCTCAAATGTTAAAGGATGCATTGAAACTGCAGGTTTGTTTAGACTTCTTTCCCTTCTTTTTTCCTTCTCTTGTTTTCCTCCCGAAACTGTGGAAATAATGAGTCAGTTGTTAGGGAATGTCATGCTTAAAATCATTAACCTTTCCTTTTCCTTTTCTTAGGCATGGATTGATCTATATTCAACAAGGCGTTATGGTCAATCAGTTCCTTTAATGCTAGATGCCTGGAACATACTATATCAAACAGTTTATAATTGCACTGATGGTGCCTATGTATGTGCCTCAACTTGTGCCTTTCTATTATCAAGTAAATTTGCATATTGATATTATATGCAGTTATTGCCTTTTATTTTCCAGCAGTGTGCATAAGCTGGACTTTTTTCTGTTGCACTACTTTTTTATTCTTCATGTAAATTCATGTTGGGAGGAGAGTTTTCATAGCATCAAACTACAGAAACGGGAAAGTTAGGCTGAGATTGCATGCATCCAAGTACCCAACTATCTCGATAGCTGTAATACCTAAAGTACCAAGCATTTAGCTGCCTTTCTATGATTCATTATTGCATTTCTAATGTATATCTTGTTTATAATTTCCCTATTTTTCTTTTTGTATATTTATATGTTATTTTTAAATTTAACAGCATATTGCATTATTTTTGCGTTCTTTTTATGCCACCAATGTATGTCTGATTGTGATATATGTTAAAATTATTCATCTGGTCTCTCAGTTTTGCTTCCTGTCCTTTGTACTTGTACATTTTCAGAGTTGCATCTAGCTGTTAAAACTTTGTAATTGTCATATGACCTTGATGATGTGGAACCAGGACAAAAACAGGGACGTAATTGTAGCATTCCCTGATGTTGATCCATTCTTTATCTCAGTACAGCAAAAGAGGCATCACCATGATGGCAAACCAACATTAAGAAGAGCAATCCTGAAAGAAAATTCTGATTCATATGATCATCCTCACCTATGGTATTCAACTTCTGAAGTTATACGTGCATTAGAATTTTTCATTTTAAGTGGGGAGGAACTATCAGGAAGCAACACTTTCAGGTTCACATTTTGTGGTTTGGAAATCTCATGCTGGATATCTAGCAATTTTCGTTCTCAAATTATTACCCCTTGGGCACTCTTTTGATTCATCATGATTAATCCCTTTTGTGTTCATTATTGTATCCTCAGTTATGACTTAGTTGACCTGACAAGACAAGCTTTGGCAAAATATGCAAATGAGCTGTTCTTGAAGGCTATAAAATTCTATCAGGCAGATGATATCAATGGAGTTGCTCACCTGAGTCAGAAGTTTCTAGGTCTCATTGAAGATATGGACACACTCTTAGCATGCCATGAGGGGTTTCTTCTAGGGCCTTGGCTAGAAAGTGCTAAGCAACTAGCCCAAGACAAAGAACAAGAAAGACAAGTTAGGACCCTTGCAAATTATCATGATGATTAGATCTCAACCACTTGAGGATTTTTATTCTTTAGTTTTCTAATTGCTGTTTCCATAAATTAATGCAGTTTGAATGGAATGCAAGAACTCAAATAACCATGTGGTTTGACAATACAGAAGATGAAGCGAGCCTTCTTCGTGACTATGGTAAGGAGATTGTGAATACATGAGCCTGAGTGTAGTTTCTCTCAATCATTTACTGAAAACACGTCATTTAGCAAAGTTTTATGAGCACTTTATCTATACAAGTATTGCACTACATTTCATCCAGATTTTTTTTTTTTTGTTCGGTTTGCTGAAGCGAACAAGTACTGGAGTGGTCTCCTGCTAGATTACTATGGCCCCCGCGCAGCTATCTATTTCAAATTCTTAGTCGAAAGTTTGGAGACTGGGCATAGTTTCCCATTGAAGGATTGGAGGAAAGAGTGGATAAAGCTCACAAATGACTGGCAGAAAAGTCGGAACAAATTCCCAGTGAAGAGTAATGAAAATGCTCTTATCGTATCCCAGTGGCTATATGACAAGTACTTGCGCAGTCCTGATACATATGATCAGTAAGTGAAGCTGCCGCAGCTCGAGCATCACAACCCAAATGTAACTTATTGGATATGGTCATGTCTTGCCACCTCATTTTCTATGTTAAAAACCTACCAAGAAAACTAGTGTAATATAAAACACTGAAAGATTTCTTCAAAATAAAAGAATGAGCTGCCCTGAAATGACAAACCAAGAGAAAAGGTATATTTTGGGGTTTTGTACTTTTGTTTGAGGAACTAGATTCCATGCCATTTTATTAATAAGTGAGGCACCATTTAGGCGAACATCACATTTCTTGGAACTGAAAGCGAAAGGAAGCCAACGAAGAGCAGTTCACATAATGCTGAGTTTGACAAGGTGCATATGAACTGATTATCTATGTGACCAACTCCATCTGTGAAAATCACAAAGATGGAGACAGTAATTAGCATACAAGAAAGACATCTGAACGTTCAATCAGGAAGTTGCTATAATAAAAGTAAAAGTAGAGAAAATTTTGAAGTCAAGAAGTAGGGGCTCAACCAGAATGTCAAGCCTTGAGTTCTTGCTGCCAGCATGAACCATCCAAAAGACGGCATTATTTTTATAAACTATAAAAAATCTGCCCCTCGCCGCCGCCATGCTTTTTTGTTTATTAACTTATTACGAATAGGTAGATTGTTTGACTACTCGTTTGGTCTTATGTCATGAAGAAGGTTCTAGGAGTTGGGCCTCCAACAAATCACTGGTGGCCTGCTCTGATCAAACGATTGACAAATAGTTTTTAGATGCTTCTAGAAGCTTACGCGCTTGATTCTTTTGAATTTACCTTATTGCCCTTACGCGTGTAAAAGTGGAAACAAATATTTGGAAGCCGGTGGCCGTTGTACTTTTTCTCCTTTTTTCAAAAATAAAAAATCAGATTTTAAAAACTAAAGTTTATAGTTTTATTTTTAAAAAAGATAAAAAATTTAAAAATTTTAATATCTATTTTTTTAATTTAAAAATTAAAAACTATAAAGATACAAAGTGTATTTTTGATTTGATATTTTTTTATTAACTAAAGAATAATATTTAGTAAATATTAATACTCAGTGTTTCAATTTAAGAACTATTATTTAGGATTTAAAAAATATAAATAAATGCTAAAAAGTAATTTTTTAGTATTGAAAACATAAAATTAACATTTAATTTTTTTTGCTAATATTAACCTTGTTATTCATCATTATTTACTATTATATTAGTTTATATTTCATATAAAATTAATTAAAACATAAAAAATAAATAATTTTATCATTTTTTTAATATAATTATATTTTTAACTACTAAATTATCAAATATTATATATTTATTGATCGTTAATTATTGATTACTAACCACTAAATACTCACTATTAACTACCACTACTAAACCAAAGAAGTCCTAAATACATGGTAAATTATATATATTTATATAATCACCAATTATTACCATATTATCATTTTAAAATACTATTGTGAACTACTATATATTTTAATCATATCTAAAAATATCTAATATCTAAAATAATATGTAAAATTTAACTCATGATAATATTATTTTGCCATTAAATGTAAAATACAATAATTAATATATTATAATGAGAATCACGAATAAGAAATCCTTTTAATAAGTTTGTAAAGCTATCTCACTGGATTAACTGTGAGATATAAACCAAATTAATTTAAAAAAAAATAAAAGTTTTTACTTCTAAACGAAGTCTTCCATATCAAAATCCAAAAATAAAAAGGAGGGGTAATCCTGTCCAACAAAAATGCATGAACATCACGACACGTGTCAAAATTGATTAATCAAAACACGTTTCCGGGGTTGGACCAGGTTCCTAACCCCCAATAAATTGCTTACCTAATCCTCTCCCTCCTTAATCCTTTCCTTAACAGATTTTCCCAAGTATAACTCTCTCTTCTCTCTCTCTCTCTCTCTCAGAGAAACGAATCACACCCTTATCTTTTCTTCTCTGTTTCACAAATCCTGAAATCTGCCATAGAAATATATCTGTTAAAGATCAACAATAATGAACGGAAACAACTCCTATGAAACATCATGGGCCGATCAATGGGACGACGGCCCTGATCCTGTGTACAGCTATCAGAACAAGAAGAGCGGCAGCAATACCAACAGTTCAACAACGGCCAAGTACAAGCAGAAGGTAGGACAAGGCCTTGGTAGGACCAAAGCTGTGGCTTCAACAGGCGTCAAGAAAGTCAAAGAAGGAACCCTCACTGGCTTCCATTGGATCAAAGACAAGTATCAGAAGACTACCCAGAAACGTTAATGGTTATTTTATAGGTTTCTTTGTTTCTGTGTATGGTGTCTGTCTTGGTTTATATCTACCATCATCATCATGGTCTATTTTCGTTCTTTCTATTCTTTTGTTCATAATATGTGATATAGACTCTCTTATTATGAACATACGTGATGATGATGATTTTCATGTTATGTAATTAGATTTTCTTTTTGTTGTCTTTTGGTATAGATTTGTTTTTATACTTGCATTTATATTTTTTTTATTTCTTGTGTTTGGGTTTCTATGGATTTCTTGGATTTAGATTGCGGTTCTTGGTGTAATGGTGATAGTAATTAGTGTTCGAGTTATTCATACTTCTTAGTCCTAACTTTCTGTAGTGCAAAAGAACCTGATTTCTGAATTATCAGGAATCCTTGAGTACTCAATCTTTCGATTATACATATAAATAAAACACTCAAATTTTATTTTTAATTTAATTTCAATAAAATGAAAGAATTCATCCAATTTGTTGATATGTTAGCATTAACATTGGGATGAGGGTATATCCTGTTATTGGATACCCATCCAAAATTTATCCAATTAAATTTGAATTAATTGAATAATGCTTAGATTGAATGGATAGTGGTACAGAGTAAATTAATATTTTAAAAAATAATATTATATTTGAATACTACAAATAATATGTAGTACTCTATTGAATTACCATTTATTCATATTATTAATTATTATTATTATTATTATTATTATTATTATTATTATTATTATTATTATTATTATGTGGAGAGAGTTTTATACTTATAATTTTCAGTATAATAATTAATTATAAATTAAAATAACTAGAATCGTTAAATTTTTAATTTAAAAGTTGAAAGTATAATATATATATATATATATATATATATATAATTAGATTTTTGTGGTTGGATTTCTGATATGTGCAATTTGGATATTAGATTGTTGCCACTCGCGAACTTGAGTGTTGCGTGAGATAATTATAATAGTAAATTTTAAATAAATTTAATTTTTAAATTTATTAAATAATTAATTTATTGAATAATTAATTATTGTGTTATTAAAAATTATTATCAAGTAAATAAAATAAAAATATAAATTTCTCAAAATTTATAATTATGTAGAGAGATATTAATAATAACAAATTATTTATTGATTTATACGTTCAATTTTATATAGCATAATTTTAAGAGAAAGTTTATTAAATTTGAATGAAATAATTCGTAATAATCAATCAAATAAATAATATTAAATATTTCATAATAAAAAATAAAATTAATAGATAATTACAAATTATATATACATATATAAGATAATTAGAATAAAATATTATCTATTGATTCATATTTTCAATCTTGTATAACATAGTTTTAAGAGAAAATTTGTTGAATTTATAGGAAATAATTTCTATTAATTTATTACACTACTTACTAGTTTTTATATACTTGAAATTTTGAATTTTAGCTTCTTGTTTAATATTATTACTTTTTAAGTTTTTCTCATGTTTTGTTTAAAAGTTATTTAAAATTTTTACTTTCTAGATTTTTCAATTTTCTATTTAAAATTTTTTTATAATTTTTATTGTTTAAATTTGTTAATTTCTTATTTAGAAAGTATTTTTTATATGACAATTAATTTTTCAAATCTTATATGGTAGTTTTTGTAACATAATATAAAACAATGACACTCGATAATATTATACACAATTGTTTGACAAATAAGAAATAATTATTCAAAATTAAATCTAAAACTGAAATTAATAATATATATTGATTGATTACTTGAGTTATCCATTTACTCAATCTCAAATCAATTTTTTATAAAAAATTTTGAAAAAAAATTCAATTCAGATGTATTTCAATTTAATTATTCGAGTTGATCCAATTTTTTCAAGATCCATACTTACCACTACTTGACAATACCTAAAAAATGATATATATATATATATAAAATAATCAACCGTACTTAATTACCTGATGCTATATATGTTTCGCTAAAACCGCAAACATCAATTTAAGGACAATTTTTTCAAACATTTTCAACAACAAATTATTTTGATGAACACAGAACTAATTAAAATATTTGAATAAAATTAAACAATTGCAAGGATTTCCATAATTGTCTTCAAGATATTATACTATTACAAGTGAAAGAAAATCCAAGTACAGCTGCATATGACTTTAACTAATAATCCATAAACCAACAATAGGCAGTTCAAATAAGCTCTCTCTCCAGTATCATCTATCTTTTCAGCAGATTTTTGCATCCTTCACTTGTAGGATAAAACAAATAGGCAACACAATATTTTCAGCATAATTCACCAAAATTCAAAGATCTGAAAAATAGTTTGGGTCCGCTAACCCCTTTAGAACAAGTAAACTAAATCCAACAACCATAAGCAATTTATCTCAGAAAATGCAGTCTAGTAATTTATGATTGACAGATGGTTAGATGTTAGGATCAAATTGATGTTTAAAATTCACTGAATCAACAGAGAAAAAGAAAGAGGTAGTTATGGCTTTGATCATTGTTACTTGTTACGTACGTGGTTATGCCTGCCTACCATGTGTGAGTGAAGCTTCCAATATTTAGTTAAAAGGAAGAAAATATCAAATATGTGTCATGTCTATCTTTGTATTTTATCTTCTTTTTTTTTTTTTTAATTTAAGGGCCAAATTCATCTATTATCCATTTTTATATCACTTCTTGTACATAAACATTGACAAAAAAAAAAAAAAAAAAAGTTATGACAAATGCAAAATATGTTAAATTAGATATTATAACTAGCACATTCAAAACAATTAAAAAATATAAAAAATTTAAACTCTCACATGAATTTTTATCACTATTATTATTAACATTTATTTTCATTTGATTAACACAACACAAATTGTTTATTATCCAAATGATGAGAAGAAAAAAATATTATATATTTTTTATTTCTATGTAAAATTTCTATACTTGATTTGGCCATACACATTATAAACTATTTAGATTAAATTATTTTTATAAAGTAGCCTAAGATTGATGTGGTAGTAATCGCGGAACATTATTTAAAACAGTTGGAGCGACAAAAGTTAAAGAAGAAAAAAAAAATTTATAATTTTATGATTTATACTAATTCAAAGTAGTTATAATTTTCAGTCCAAAAAAACTATAATTCAATTGGAAACGACAATCTTTGGCTATGATGACCATCATTTCTTGCATAAACTCCGTTATTTAGGTTTTAAAAGATGTGTTCTTTCCATTTTCGATAATTTTTATTTTGATAGGAAATTTCATTTTGGACAATATTTGTTTCATATTTTCTATTCTAATTAGAACTTTAATTTGGTGGTAGTTGTTACAATTTTACCATTTTTATTAAAATCATTTTATTTTATAATTTTGGCATTATAAGACTTATTTAAACTTAGTTTTACATTTCAAAGACAACTAATAAAATATTCTTTTTAAAAATCCTATTTACTTGTTTGTAGAACAATTTACGCTGCGTTAAAAATCTTTATTTGATTTAATTATCACTAATGGCTTATTGATATAATATACTAAATATTTAGAACTGAATCAAATATATTTGCCATAGCTGTTACAAATTGAATAGCTAAAAGCAACTTCAAAAACATTTATGAAATATTTATTTATTAATGAGAAGAATACAAACGATAGGATAAACTTTTCAGAAAATTATAACAATTTTATAAAGACATACACCACACATATTTCACTACTTATATAATTAAAGACCATAGTGTATAATAGAGGTGAGCAAACGGGCGGTTCGATCGGTTTTGTTCCATTTTTTACTAAATTTTAATAAATCAAATTTTTTATATTTATAACCGAACTGAACCAAAATTTTTGAAAAAATCAAATTAACTGAACCGATTAAAACAAAATTTGTGTTTATAAACCGAACCAAACCGATCTTATAAAAAGTTCGGTTTGTTTCAATTAAATTACATATATTTTAAATCTGATTCGATTTAAATTAGTTTGATATATTTATTATTTCAATTAATTCGATTTTTTATCTAAAATACCTAATCGAAAACCGAATTTTTTTAAAATTATAACCCAACAAACTGATTTTATTAAAAGATCGAACTGAATCGAATCTAACCAGTTCGGTTGATTTTTTTGATTCGATCCGATTTTTACCCACCCCTGCTATAGCATATACTAAAAATACATCCACCTAAAATTTCTAAATTATGTGCTTTTTCGAGGAAATATTATGTATATACGCTGACGTGTGTTTTTGTGATTGATGTTCTTAAAAGAAAAATTAATGCCAAACGTTAGTTTGTTGAGACAGTATGCACAAATTCAAATTATGACTTTTGGCGGTCTTTACACTTACCACTCAACGTTTTTTATCAGTTGAATTCGCAAGCGACAGATTATATCAATTTCATATAATGGCACACTCCCGTACTACCCACTATAAAAAAGGAAAATACCGGAAAAGCGGAAGCGGCAATCATCCCAATAATGGCGATCCCTATCCCAAATCGGCGGCTGTTCATTGGCGGAGAATGCAGAGCCTCTCCTCAAGAAACGCATCCCCGTCGTCAACCCCTCTACCGAGGAGATAATCAGTCTGCTTTCTTTTTTTTTTTTTTTTAGAATTGGATTTTTGGGGTAGTGTTAGTTTCTTCTGTTTGATCTATGATTTTTGGGTTTCGCAATCTGATATTTGTGTGATCAAATGGACTTTCAGGTGATATACCTGCTGCTACTGCTGAAGATGTGGAGATAGCAGTGGAAGCGGCTCAAAAAGCATTTTCAAGGAACAAAGGCAAAGATTGGGCTTTTACTTCTGGTGCTGTTCGTGCTAAGTATTTGCGTGGTATTGCTGCTAAGGTTATACTTCAGATTTATGCCAGATCAAACACAATTATATTCATATGCTTTTTTTTAATTATTATTAAGTTCGAATTTCAAGTTGAGTATAAGCTATTTCCTCTGATGTGGTTTGTTTATTTGCTTATTTGAGCTTATCTCAAAAGCTCCGGGTGAATAATGTGATGATTTATGATAGCTACCTTTGTATTATTGCTTATTATGCAATGATTGTGCGGCTTGGTAAGATGGAAATAATTAATTTTTGTGATGGGTAGATATCAAACTGGTGTTTTTCACATTTCAAGTGATATTAGTGTGCTTTTTAGACAAGATCCCCTATTTGGTGATATTGGCTTTAGAAGAAATCAGTATATCCGTTCTGTCTCTCATATCTTGAGTTCTCAATCTTTGTATCTTTTTCTGCATTCAGATAACAGAGAAGAAACCTCAACTAGCAAAACTTGAAGCACTTGATTGTGGAAAGCCATTGGATGAAGCAGCATGGGATATAGTATGCCTTTGCCATTAGATTCTTGCATTCAGTATTTATGTGTATATCGCCTCACATCAGTTGTCATGTTTATTAGGATGATGTTGCTGGCTGTTTTGAGTACTATGCTGACCTCGCTGAAGGTTTAGATGCAAAGCAAAAGGCTCCTGTTTCACTCCCTATGGAAACATTTAAGAGTTATATTCTTAAAGAACCTATTGGGTTTGTTGCTTTAATCACTTCATGGTATTTGATGCTTCTGTTTCTCAAAATGCTTTTTCATTTTTGTCGTTCCCTATTTTATTTATTTTTTCCGTCTCGGTGATGTCAACACCTTGTAAAATTATCCTCCACCTGCTTTGCCATTTTCGTTTTCATCTATACCAATTGGCAATAGTTAAAATGTACTTGCTACTCACCATGTTGAAATTCAGAATCTAATTGATTGTTAGATATAATCTATAAATATCTGCAGATTGAGATGTAGCTTCAGAATTATTCTTTTGTAATTGTCTCATATTTTGTTAGGAAATTGTGAAGTGCATACTTGAGTTTTTAACCTTTCCATAGTTGTAATTTTTTAGTCACGCTTTCATTTTCTTTGTCCCAACTGTTTTTACTGTTATCAATCCAAACTTCATAACATCCTTACTAGTGCTGACATCTATTACACATAATCCTTCATTGGTCCCATGCTGTACTACTAATGAATTTTACATCCTATTTTTAGTCCCTCTCTTAAATTTGTGATAAATATAACTTGCTACTGTGAGGATCAATTAATTTAGTATTTTTCAGGCTGATTAAAAAAGTGAATCTTCTTGTTTCTAGAATTAAATGGTAAATTTTCAAGTGAATTTTAGTTTTGATGGTGAATGTTGATTTTTCAATTTTTCTGGTACTTTATTTTGTAGTTCTTATTTTAACAGCCTCTGCCAAATATTTTTGATGAGAAACTTGATGTTCAACAAACAAAGAATTGTTTGCCCTTTATATTAAAGGAATTATCCACTGCTGATGGCTGCATGGAAGGTGGCTCCAGCCCTGGCAGCAGGATGCAAAGCAATACTGAAGCCATCTGAACTGGCATCACTGTAAGTCTAAAATTTATTTGAACTTGCATCAACTTTGACTTTGGCCAGTCATGCTATCTTGTAGCTATAATACTTTTTTATTTCAGGAACTGTTTAGAGTTGGCTGAAGTGTGTAGAGAGGTTGGTCTTCCTCCTGATGTTCTCAATATCCTAACTGGACTGGGCCCTGAAGCTGGTGCTTCTTTGGCATCTCATCCTCATGTTGACAAGGTTTGATTTCTGTTGTTGTTTTCTTTATTAGACATTCTTTCAAGTGGAATTGTGATGAATATCAACTTTGGGTTGTGTGTGTATACCATGCAGTAGTTGCTAATGAGTAAGTTGTTAACAGATTGCATTTACAGGAAGCACAGCCACAGGGAGCAGGATAATGGCATCTGCAGCTCAGATGGTCAAGGTGTGCCAGTCCGTACAATTTTTTGTTTTCTCTGCTTGGTTCTCTTTTGTTCAAGTAATAACATTTAATATGCATAATATTTTGGCAGCCTGTTTGTTTGGAGCTTGGTGGGAAAAGCCTGATTATTTTTTGAGGATGTCGATCTCCACAAAGGTTAGTTCCTTCTTACATTAATTACCTTGGACTGGCTATGTCTGAATGGTTGACTTTTCCTTTGTCATAAAGAAATGATGTTCATTGATACCTGAGACCCATCAAATAGGGAAGAAACGTCCGTGTTTATTCACATGTTGATCTTAATGAAAAATTTTTTTGATTCAACAGCTGCTGAATGGACCGCTTTGGGTTGCTTTTGGACAAATGGTCAGATATGCAGCGCAACATCCTGTCTTCTTGTTCATGTGAGTGCTATATATTATATACTGTATGCCCTTCGTTAATTTAACTCTTCCAACAAAGAATAGCACTCTCTGTTTTATAGTTTGATAGCCAGCCTATAATAAACAACAATGGGTCTAGTACTACATATTGTGCATAAAATATTCCATTTTCATGCCTCAACTCATGCAGATATAATGTTTCAGAAAACATTACAACAGATAGGCTTTTTAAATGTTGCAAAAACATTAAAATATCAGATCCTTTAGAAGAAGGTTGCAGACTCGGTCCAGTTGTCAATGGGGCGCAGGTAAGGATTTGTTACAATGTCCCGCATTTTGTTTCGCACAGGAAGAGGGAGGGAAGAAAGAGAAAAAAAGAGAGGGGAGACAGGAGGGGGTTGTTAAAGTTAGGGGTTAAGATGTTTCTCATGAGCAAAATTTTCTAGTATATGCTGCCATTACATTTTCCCCGTAATTGTAAATGATTTTAAAAATATGAGTTGAAAATTTTGTGATAAGATATTAGTTTAACATAATATTTGATTGCTGCAGTACGAGAAAATTTTGAAATTTATTTCAACTGCTAAGAGTGAAGGTGCAACTATTTTATCTGGTGGGGCTCATCCAAAGGTATGTATAATTCCTGTTTTCTGTTACTGGAGTTGTTTTGCATGATGATCTGTGAGGTCATTAGAGTTGTATGCAAATGAATGGCAGCATTTGAATGAGGAATTCTTCATCGAACCAACCATTATTACTGATGTAAATACCTCCATGCAAATTTGGAGAGAGGAAGCTTTTGGACCTGTTCTATGTGTTAAAACATTTAGTTCTGAAGATGAAGCCATTGAATTGGCAAATGATACCCAGTGAGTTGATTCTTGCATCTCAATAATGTATGCATACATACATGATGTGGATATCCCTTGATTTGTTTTGGTCACAGAGATTTATTCTGACACTGTGTGGTTCTGCAGTTATGATTTAGGTGCTGCGGTGATATAAAATGATCTGGATAGATGTGATCGTGTAAGCAAGGTGAGACATTATCATCATGCTAGATAATTGTAATTCATTAAGTTGGTCAATAGGTCAGTTATCTTTTGTCACTTTGTTCCTGTTGATCAGGCTTTCCGGGCAGGCATTGTATGTTGCTCACAGCTGTGCTTCTGTCAAGCTCCATGGGAAGGCCTCAAGCGTAGTGGTTTTGGGCGTGAATTAGGGGAATGGTATGGCCTCAATTACCCAAATCATATGGTCAACACTATTTAATCGTACTATTCCAAGCATTTAGGACCGGATGATATCTCTAAATAATCTCTTTTCCCTTGATACATTGAGACAAAGTCGCCACATATTTGCAGCTTAAACATTACCGATTAGTCTCAATAACTAACTAATCCTGACTGTTTATTTTTTTTTGTTTTCTTTCTGTATATTTTAATTTTTACAGGGGACTTGAGAATTACTTGAGTGTGAAACAGGTGACCCAATACATCTCCAATGAACCTTGGGGTTGGTACCAGTCTCCTTCAAAGCTGTAAGAGATCTTTATGAAAAATAAAAAGCAACTTTCATGTGCTAGAATAATTCTAATAAAGTAAGAACAGCATGTACGAATCTCGAAACATGTATTGGACTAAAATAAAAAGACGTCTAAAAATTGCTTGCGAGTGCGCACCATTAGCTTGCAAGGTTGATCTTGTTATTGTTAGCCATTCGGTATCATGTGGGGTATTGTTAGCCTCAAAGAGATTGGAAATGTTAACATGGAAACAAATTAGGACCGACCGTGGAGCTGTGCTTCATTGTGGGGCAGGCTCGTTTTATTACAAAGGCCAAATTGCAACTGGTGCAATTTGGAGATGTGACGAAAATCTTGACACAGTACTCACATGGCAATATGCCTCGTCTCAAATGGAGCCTGGGGAAATATCACGGTGCACTTGGAGCACTAGTGCGGCAAAATAATATAAGCCATAACTTGTCGCGGCTGAGAATAAAATAATGAGACAACAAAAGATAAAGAATTCACGGTCATAATATGGTTGAAAATTAAAAAGAATAAAATAACGAAACAACAAAAGATAAAAAAAAAATAGTAATTAGTTAAAGTAGTACTGAGTAAAATATTGGCATTAACTTTTGAACAGAATTTTATTAATAAATAAGTTATAAATAGAAATTTCAATGTAGTTTTAGATGTAATATTTGAAATGACCATTGAACAATTTTTTCATTAAATAAATTTGAAATAGAAATATTAAAATAATAATAGAGATGATTGAGTAAAAAATAAAATGTAATGGACGTTTACATAATCATTTATGTATATTTATGTAATAATTATTTATTAAAAGATAATAATTAAATAAATAAAATAAAATATATATTCAAAGAATTAAGAGATTAGAAAGTAAATCAGATGATAAATATAAAATAATATATTTATTTTATATATGTCATCAATTTATGTATGTATCATTACGGTCAGGCCTATTACTGTACAGTTTTTTTCAGATTGTAAAATTTATGCAAAATTCCTTGGGTCCTCATTACCTGATAAGAATTTGATTATCGGTTTTGATCTCTACTGGAAGTTAGCCAAACTAAGGGTTTTGCTCACAGGCCTCAAGTTCACAATTATTTTTAACCCTTTACGTCCACGGATACTCACATGTCCACTTCGACGCCATAAAGATAGTAGGAAGCTAACATGAGAGAAAAGGTTTACTGGTCTTTGTTAGAATATCATTATTGGATAACCGGTATCTAGAGTAACAGTGTGCAGTTATAGAGACTGGAAATTTTGTTACAATTTTTTTATATTTCTAACATTTTTCTTACAGTTCAAGCCTCCTTATTTTTTATTTTTTTATATTTTTTTTTTATTACTGTAAATAAAATAAATTGATGAAATATTCAGTTAGTTTGGTTCAGATTTTCTATTATTATTTAATTTGATTTAATCTTAATTTTAAAAGTTTTATTTTTATATAAAAATTAAGTTAAATTTTTAAAAATAAATAAATATGATAATTTAAAAACTTAAAATTGTATAATCGTTCATATATTTATTAAAAATGTTATTTATTAAAATATTTATTAAATAACTTTTCATTAAACTAAACTTCACAACGATAAATGTCAATTAACTTGCAAGTCAAAATAAATATATTTAAAAATTAATAGCAGTGTATTTTCAATTAAAAAACTCATATCTATTGATTAACATAAATCTATCAATAGTGCAACAAAAAATGTACCTACATAATAATAACAATGTACATGAAATCGACTACAATGTCAATGTACTTAAATTATCAAGAGTGTAAAAAGATTATTAGAACTTTTTATTACATAATTTGAGATAGAAAACCTAATGTATATATAATACAAAGCCAATATATATTTTTTAGAACATTAATGTACCTACAAAATAATAATAATGTACCTAAAATAATAAAACTGTATACTTGTATATTAGAACTTTTTATTATAAAAGTCAACATAAAAATTAATATACATACAATACAAAGACATTATATCTTCCCTGAAACATTAATGTGTATTTATATCAAACGTTATGTGCTTGTGAGATCTAAATTAATATACTTGCAGTCTAATAAAAATGTAATGTGATGTTTGAAATTTTTATTAAATAACTTCAAATATAATATCAATTCTCATACAATTCATTAATAATTTAAATTCATATTCATATCAAAGATATTTGTTAAAAAATACTATTTATTAAAATTTTCTGAAATTTCATATTATAATATGGTTACTATAAAATAGAATAAACTGATAGAATATTTAAATATTTGGTGCAGATTTTCTATTATTATTTAATTTCATTTAATTTTAATTTTAAAAGTTTTATATAAAAATCAAATAAATTAAATTTTTAAAAATAAATAAACCTGATATAAAAACTTAAAATTGTATAATTATTCATGTATTTATTAAAAAAATATTTATTAAAATATTAAAAATATTTATTAAATAACTTTTCAATAAACTAAGAATCAAACACAACAATATTACTAGTGTCTATTATATTTCTAATAGAGATAAATATTGCTATATATGTCTTTTCATCTGGCAATATTATATTATATTATATTATTGCTTTGTTCTCGTACCAGCATGATATCTATTTGACATGGACTTGGTTTATTAGATGCGGGGCTCAAAAATCTCACCATTTGACTGTACCGAGATTTGTTGGTCCACTAACTCATTGCCGCAAACTTTAATCATAAACGGGACCATTTGGCATACTGAAATGAACAAACAATGCATGTGGACGTAGGCATTCGCAACCTGTTTAACGTGTCGATGCCATTTATACAAGCTCTTGTGAGTCGCAATCAGTTGATTTTGAACCAATTACGTACCGTGTACTGCAAGATGAGAAATTATTGAAGTGGAAACATATTCTCTCGTACACATTCGATATATGTAGAATTGTTTTTCTTGTTACACTGTCATATCAAAATTCAGGTCGATTAAGTTGTCAATATTAGTGATTATGGATTGATACTATATCAATAAAGAGCATGACTACTGCCATGATCTGATATTGATAATTTAATGTGGACAATATTGTGTTTGAGATATTACTTTATCAATAAACTATATGTTTTCTAAAAAATTATGTGGTCACACTTGAGTTTAAAGTATTCAGTCCGAAAGTTGTTTTCAAAAATGTTTTTTTTTTCTTAAAACATGAAAACGTCATAATTAATATTGTCCAAGTGGGAGAATGTTGAACTTTTTTTTATGTGAATTAATATTAATTATGGGTTGGTTTTAATTATTTATAAAACAGACTGAATAATATAGTTTATTGATTTGGGATAAGTCCAATTAAAATGTAATCAATTGAGTTATTGGCTTGTGACATCTTTTATGGACCGATATGGAAGACGGTCAGTGTAGGTCTATTTTAACATGAACCTGTGATTGGTGGACCTGTTAAAATTTATTATAAATAGATTATATCTCATCTCCTGCCTTCATAACAGAATACCCTAATTGTTGCGCTCATTGTAGTTGTCTCTGAGAAGGTCAAGAAGCCGTTTTCAACTGTTCTAACAAAATTTTCAAGTGATTTAATTTTTAGTGTTCGTAATTATGACTCAGAACAATCTGAAATTCAACTCGAAAACAAGTACGCAATTTATTTTCGTTCAATTATTAAATTTGGTGTTTTAAATTTATGTACAAGATTCTATATTAAATATTGTAACAGGAATTGGTGGAGCAGTCAATGGAAGCTTCTAATTGTCGGTTTGAGAACGCCAGTCGAGGACGAGAAGCTTCTGATTGTCGAAGGTGGGTCTAGGACGAGGACAAGGACGCGAGTCGACGAGAAGCTTCCGTTGGCGAAGGAAGAATTGCTGTGGCGGTTGGGTTAGGAAAAGATGGTGATTGAGTGGGTATGTTGTCTGTGATTGAGTTCTGGGTATGGGCTTGATGGAGATTGGTTTAGGAAAAGATTGTAATTGAATGGGAGATGAGTGCGAAGATCGGTTTGAAGGAGGGAATGTCTAACATTTGCTGCAAACGCATACTCAAATGAAATTTTAGAAAAAAAATAAAATTTAATTTGTTAGGCTTTTTTGAGTCTGACTAACAGAAAAATTCATTAAAATACGGAAGTCGTTTAATCTGTAACGGAGTTGTGAAGACGTTTTAATATAATTTTAAAAAATAAAAAATTAAATAATATAATAAGATGAAACTCAGCTGTTAGCGCGTTTAAGGCGTTTAACCCAATAAAAAAGGAAGAAACGAACCAAACCTAGGGCTGGTTGAATTGAAACTCTCATTGGTTTAAGAATGAGGCTTTGCCCTCAGGGAAGCGGACGGGAAGGCCAGTTGCCCTGCCTTTCTGAACGATTGCGGAGCCAATGATTTCTCCGCCCTTTCGAGTATGTTTGGCATTGCTATTGTCAAAATCTGATCTTGTGTATATGTATATATGTATATATCTGCGATGATTACTGTGAGCCTCCTGTGTTTTTGCCATAATACGGTACTGGCCCTCTTCATCATCATCATCTGCTTCTTCTCTCTCTCTCTCTCTCTTTCTCTCTAGATCCGAATGTAAAGAGGCTGTGATGATGAGAGTTTCAACAAAATCGAACCGTGAAGAAGGGGTTGATTGTGCGGCGGGGTAATTTAGGGGTTCTAAGTGGAAATGGCTGTCGTGCTGTTCCATAGCAAGCTCCTGGATTGCAGCCGAAGTCGATCCGTTCCTTCGCTTGTCTTATAGAAGTTGAATCTGAGCCTCGTCTGTTCAAACGACACCTATGTAATCTGACATGCCGTACAAACAAGCACTGGTTCGAATTTGAAATGCAGGTCTGTGAAACATTTTTTGATTAAGCACATAAGAGATTCAAGAGTGCTTGTTAATTTAAAAATTATTTTTGTTAATGAATCCATATGACCTTTTTTAAAAAAAAAATCAAATTAAAATTATTTTAAAATGATAATTTTCACCATTTTTTCAATTTTTCACTAAAAAAATCTAAATAACATCCAACAAAAAAAAAAAAAAAAGTTAAATATGTTTAGATATCAAACATCTTAACATTCACTTATCATTTTAATTTTATAATTCATCAGTTCAATTTATACATATTTAGTTTTATTAAATAGTAAAAGAAATTGATGAATAATGTTTCAAAATCATCAATTAAATAAACCTACATGTGTGTATACGTGCAACATGTGAAATCATATATTATTTATTTTTATTTATAATTTAATTGAATTTATTTATAAATCATTTGAATATATTAAATTTGATTTAATAATAAGTTCATAAAAATATTTAGACTCTAATTTACTTTGAATTTCTTAGTAATATTATAAGAGTAATTAATTAATATTAAAACCTTGACCTTTTATTTTCAATTATTAATCTGAATTTTGTGAATTTGTATTCTAATCAACTTGTTGATTTGTCATGAGCTCAATCTTTCTTAGATTTTTGTTTCTGATGTTGATTTTGAATTTGCTGTCATTGTGTAATCAATATAGTCGTTCTATTTTATTATTAAATTTTATTTTATGTGTTCAGTTCTTTTCTTTTAAAAATTATACTATTTCTTTTAAGTTAGAAAAATCTGCACAACTTTTTTTTTTTGTAATTATAAGAAAGATAGTTAATAATTAATAAATATAAAATCTGACAAATCTTTTTCAGTAAATTAGTAATATCCTACTCACGATAAATGTGCAAAGTGGTTAAGAATTAATAAAATATACTTCATTTTCTTTTTTTAAGAATTTCAATACGAACCACAATAGAATTTGTTAGCAAAATGAAAGTTGAAAAGCAATTGAAAGCTAGAACCAATCAGCTTCTTTTAAATCGAATCATCCGATGATAATGGTGATATCATCTATGCTTCGATAACTAGTAATATAAAGTTAATATTTTAATAATAGTTGTTAAATTAAAATATTTTATAAATATTTTTAAAATTACTCTTAAAAATGTTCAAAACCTCAAAACGTTGTTATTTAATGAACAAAATCAAATTTTTACAGTAGTAATGTCAAACATCCATTTTAATCCTCTGAATCAAGAGTTGGCTAGCCCTGGCTCATGACATATATTATTTGGGTTCGAATTTTTGTAATTGCTTTTTAATCAAAGGTTCCAACCCATTATTTTGATGGTAGAGAGCATGCGTTCCTAGAGTCAAGGCTAAGGTCTCACTTTCACATGATGGAATTATTAATAATTCATTGTTTCGCAAAAATTGAAAATCTCAAAACCCACTGTTGTGAACATTTTAAAATAACAAAAACTACCTGTCGTTTTAACCCCCCAAAGACTACGCTACGCATGAAGTTCACGTGTATAGTCAAGGGGCTGGAGTCTCTGAAACGTCCATTTTGGTTTAGTAAGTTTACATAATTACTCTCCAGATTATTCCCCTTCTACCAACATACCACCCTCATCCTCCATCCACCCCAAAGGGTAAAAATGGAAAAGAAACAAAAATAAAAAAATAAAAAAGGACTCTACTGTCAAACAAAAAGGAAGAAACGCCCCCCTTTTAGGGTTGAAACTCTCAATTAGTTTAAGAATGAGGCTTTGCTCTCAGGGAGGCGGATGAGAAAGGCGGTTGCCCGCCTCTCTGAACGACTGCGGAGCCAATGATTTCTACGTCGTCGTTTTGTCATCAACCGCCCTTCTACGTGGACCCAAGCCACGACATAATTTCTGTGTGTGTGTATGTGTATGTATATATGTGTGTTCCGGGGTTAAATATCTGACCCCCTGTGCTTTTCCAATTTAACTAAGTCGTCCTCATCATCATGTGCTTTGCTTAGCTTTCTCTTTCTTAGATCCGATTATAAAGAGGCTGTGATGATGAGAGTTTCAAGAAAATCAGACGGTGAGGAAGGGGTTGATGGTGCGGCGGGGTAATGTAGGGGGGTTGTCTATGGAGATGGCTGCTGTGTTGTTCCGTAGAGAGCTCCTACAATGCAGCTGTAATAGATCTGTGCCTTGCTTGTCTGATAAAAGGCGAATCTGAGCCTCCATACCCTTTATAATCCTTATCATCTTCCTTAGATCTTTTTTTTTTTTTGGGATTAAAAATGTCAATTGAGTTGAAAAACCGGTAGTTGGTAATCTGCCTTGGCTTAGATGGACGAAAGTGGTTGATTGGTTTTCCTGGTAGCATTTGAAAACCATCTCTAGTTGTGATGAAGTGGTAGTTCCAACAATTTGCCCAGCATCATCCTTCTGCTTCATCATATCCTCCATACTGTCACACCTGTTTTTCTTATTATTTTTTTTTTGGTGCTTCCAAAATTCTAAAATATATTTATATATATAAGCAGTAAATAAATCTTTAAATTTATTTAAAAATGATAATAAAAGATAAAATATTATTTTTATCATATTTATTTTTAAATTTATATTATTTCATTAAAGTTATTTTTAATTTTATATTATTTTATTAAAAAAATTTTAATTAAAAATATCTATAATTTTATATTATTTCATCATAAAATTTTAAAATATATAACTTAACAAAAATATAGTTTTCTTGAAATTTTTAAATTTTTAAATCTTAAAATATAGTTTTATTTCTAACAATAAAATTTTATTAATTGAAAAACGTAAAAAAAATCATATTTTCGTAAAATAATAGTTATATTTATTTATTTATTTGCAGAAAAAATAGAAAAAAATTAGTTAAATATAAATATAATGATTTGAAAAGTATTGCTAAACAATTTTATTTTATAACTTAATAAATTATGTTTTTAAAAAATAATTTAAAAAATAAAAAATAAAATATTTTCATTGTGAAAAATTTTTGTGAGGCAATGAGTTCTTGTCAAAGCAGAAACAAGAAAAAAAATGTCTCCTTTAAGAGGATAAGATAGAATAGGGATAATTTTTGTTCCTTTTACTCATCAATTTTAAATCAATGTTTTTTTAATTAATATTTTAAATTTTTAATGGCAAAATAATATAATATCGAGAGTTATTTTGATGAAATAATACAAATTTATGGATAAACTTGATAAAAAAATTTATTTTATTTTTTATTGTCACTTTATAATAAGTTCAAGAGTTTATTTGGTATTTTATATATATATAAGATCGCAAATAAGCAAGATTATTAATTCAATGCCATCTTCATAAATATATCACACAATAGGATTGACTGTATTTTTAAATTTTTACTATAATTTTAGGTTTTATTTGGTTCAATAAAATTTATTTGTATGAAAGTTATCTTTAAAAAATTAGCTTGTTTACTTTAGATAATTGTTTTCTGTTTTTATTTTCAATGTTCAAAGAAAATGAAAACTTTTCATTTTCATAAAAAATTTGTAACTTTTGTAAAATGTATTTACTTTTTAAGAAATTTTTTTTTTCTATTTTTCATTTTAAATCAGATTACATATTATTTTACATTTGTTATTGTAGTTCAAAATTTATTTTTAAGTAATTAAAAATATTATAAAATTATTTTATTGTCTCTAATTACTCATCATTTGAAAAATTCTAAGTAGAATTTTATATTATGAAAAATAAAGTCAAAAATAGAAAACAAAAAATAGATAAAAAATAAAAAAATTTTAAATTTATGATATTGAAAAGAATAAGAAATGAATATTTTATGTAGTTACAAAAATTATGATGTAGAGAAATATGATTAAATTCCCATAAAATTATGATTTTTTTTTTAAAATGGCTATAATTTGTGTATCTCAATAATTTACAATCAAAGTTTCGAAAACAAAACAAGCATAATTCTCTCCTTATTGTTATAAGAGCAAAGGCCTCAATTTTGATTCTTTGCATTTACTATTATATATCAAAAATTTTATTAACTTAATAACAATTATGAAAAAGGTCTACAATACTAATTTGTTATATTGGGCTTTTCATAAAAAAAAAAAAAAAAAGCATAAGCCCAAAATAAATTCAATTATTTAGAACGTATTTGATATTATTATATTTTTTATTTTTACTTTTAAAAAACACTCAAAATAGTTTTTAAATCATTAATTTTTTATTCTTCTTCATATTTACAAAAAACTGAAAAATATGAACACACCTTAAATTGCGGATATACTTATATTATGTGTATTAAGATTTGGTAAGAGTTTCTTTCCAAAAAAAAAAAAAAAAAAACCAAAGTATCAAATAAATATTTAAACTTATCTCAAAATGATAATAAACAATAAAATAAATTTTTTCGTCAAATTTACCTCTAAACTTATATTATTTAATCAAAATTATCTTTAACCATTTTTCATTAAAATTACCTCTGATATTGTATTATTTCATATAGTTGAGAAGAGTTTGTGTGTTATAAATGCAATTTAAAATAATTAGACTCATATATATTTCGATAAAAATATAATTTTTTCTAAATCCTTGAATCTCAAAAATATAGATTCACTTTGACAATAAAATTTTATTGATTGAAGGATGTGAAAAATGATATCTACGTGAAGTAATAATTATGGTAGTTTATCTAATTACAGTAAATATAAGGAGAAATGAGTTAAATAAAAGTATAATAATATACAAAAATACTACTACAAATTTTTATTTTATAATTTAACAAATTATCTTTTTGAAAAAAATAATTTAAAAATAATAACAAATAAAAATATTTACCTTATGAAAATTTCTCATGGGGTAAAAAGTCTTTGCCAAAGAAGAAATATGAGAAAAAAATTTTTCATCAAGAAAATGAGAAAGAATAAGAGATATTTTTCACTTTAATCATTTGTCATGATTTATAGTTTTCACTTTGATCACTTGTCGTTACTAAGTTAATAACTTTTGAATTAATATTTTAAATTTGATGATAAAATAATATAAAATTAAAATAATTTTAATAAAATAAAATAAATTTAAAAATAAATTTGATTAAAAATTTGTTTTAATTTTTATTGGCACTTCAAAATAAGTTAGGCTATATATTACTTTAACATTAAAAAAAAAAAAATAGCAAGAGTTGTTAGGACTAAAGAATATTCTGATAATTGAGAGCAGGGTCATATTACTTAAAATGCTGCAGTAGGCCCCGCTGAAATGGCCTGCTCCCTATCTTTTCCTCAACCAGAAGTAGAAGAAGAAACTAACGAAAACAGTGAAGAACCAGGAAATTCACTAGGAAACTTCTCTCCTTTTTCTTTAAAACACTGTTGCTGTATCAGCGTATTTATCGCTATCTAGTGGCCTCTGCTTTTCTTCGTGCTTACCGACATATATACTTACTGGATCTTCAGTTTCCTCATTTTTATTACATCCGATTTCACCAACTGAGCTACTGTCCCCCCAAAAAGTAGAGATTCTTTGGGATTTTAAAATTTACCCCGTTTTGGCTCCTAGTGGACAGTGGAAGTGCATTTTTTTTTTTATACAATTGGTGGGTTCCTGTGCTCTCTATGCTTGGAGATTTGACTTGGTTATACGTAAAAAAACAGACTTCATTAACAACTTGGGGAATTGGAGATCTGGGTTTGTGTTGATTGGAAATGGGTAGCTCCGACGAGAAGGTTGTTGCTGTTATTATGGTCGGGGGTCCTACTAAAGGTATAACAGTTGCGTCAAATTCTGAGTTGAATTCTGTTCTACTGGATTAGTATTTCTCAATTCTGCAGTCCCAATTTCGTGTTTTCCGTTGTTTTGCAATCAAATGTTGTTCAGCGTCTATGCTTACTGAATTTTGAATTTTCTCTTTTAATGTTCCGACAAATGTGATCCATTTCTTGGGTTTATTAAAATTTGACATAATTTGTCATTAGTTGTTTAATTCATTTTGGAAATTCGATTCAGGAACTCGATTCAGGCCATTGTCGTTGAATGTGGCCAAGCCTCTTTTTCCTTTGGCAGGACAACCAATGGTTCACCATCCAATTTGTGCTTGCAAAAAGGTATTTACTCTTAAAGCTGTCATTGAATTGCAACTGTGGAATTTGGCTTTTTCTGGATTTTTTTCTTTGTTCTGGTCCAATTTTCAAGGTTGCATTTGCCTTTTCAGATTCCAAACCTAGCACAGATCTATCTTGTTGGTTTCTATGAGGAGAGAGAATTTGCTTTGTATGTTTCGTCAATCTCCAACGAGCTTAAAGTCCCAGTAAGGTAACTAACTTGATGATTTTATTTCATTTTCTTAATGTCCCAAGTCTTGCTATGTTGTTGTCCTTGATTATCACAATCTTTTCCTGTAGATATTTGAGGGAAGACAAGCCACATGGTTCAGCTGGTGGGCTCTATAACTTCAGAGATCTAATCATGGAAGACAGCCCGGTTTTCATCTTGACCTATGACTTTGTGCATTCATCTGTTATAATGTGAACAAAGCATGAATTTTAACATGTTCTAGAGATTGGAAGTAGAAGTATTTTACTTTTGAGTATTCATAGTGATATTTCTTCATCCTTTCTTTGCAGTCTCATATCTTCTTACTGAACTGTGATGTTTGCTGCAGTTTTCCACTCCCAGAAATGCTTGGTAATCAACCTCTTCCATCAAAATCAAATCTCCTTTTAGCTTTGAATTTTTTACAATTTATTGTTTATTCTGCTTCCAACTGTCATACTTGTAATATTTACCTGTGAGGCAATTATTTATGATGCTGTGATATTTTTGTTGTGCTTGTACTTCGATTCAGAAAACAGTTTCTGTAAATTGCAAGGTCATTACTTTTTAATATGCATTTGTCTAGCAAAAGTCTTAATTTCTATTTTGCTTATAATGTCTGCAGAGGCTCACATAAGATATGGGGGGATGGGAACTATTCTTGTAATCAAGGTTAGTCGAGTTTGAAGTGTCATTCTTGGAGAATCTGTTGGGGGTGTGATCCACCAGCAGAATTACTGCAGGTTTTGGCTTCATTATTCTTTTTCAGTGCAGGTTTCTGCTGAGTCAGCAAACCAGTTTGGTGAATTGGTGGCTGATCCAGTCACCAAGGAAGTGTTGCATTACACAGAGAAACCTGAAACTTTTGTACGCACAAGTTCAGAGATTCATTTGATATTTAACACAATGTCAAGCTTCTGATATTGCTTAGAATGATCCCATTTATAGAATGAATTATTCTTGATGTTCAAGAAATGATTTATATTTTTTCTTTTTACTGTTTAGTCAAATCATTCAAAACATAAAGATCATTGTTTTTAGAAACAATCACCTTTTCTAATCACATTTTCTGGTATTTCAAAAATAACTATTTTCATATATAACTATTACTTTTGATTTTCTCTTTCTTGAGAGCAAAAGGATGGGAAACAAAAAAAAAATGCAACTTATTTTTACTCTTCCCTCAATCTTTCGTTTTCTTTAATTAATCTCCTAATTTTTCATGTTCTGTCATGACGCAGGTAAGCGACCTGATAAATTGTGGTGTTTATGTGTTTACTCCGGATATTTTTACTGCCATCCAGGGTGTTTCCTCTCAACGAAAAGACAGAGGTCAGAAATACCGGCTATGCTGATAGGATATTGATGAGTGATTAAGTTAGAAGTATCCAGGAGACTGTAGCACGCAAGGATAGCCCATTCTACATTTAAAATAAGGGTTGGATTTGGGTTGGATCTTTGAATTTGAAAATATGCATGAACTAAGAATGTTTCAACAATTATTCTTGTTTCATTGAATTTTGTTATCGATAGCATTCCTGCTAAGTATGCATATTATTCGTCTCCCTTGGGGCTTTATCTTAACTCTGTTTAACTATTTTGCAGCTCAACTCAGACGTCTTTCCAGCTTTGAAGCCCTTCAATCAGCCACAAGGTGTGCCCATATCCATCCAACTTTTGTTGTTGAATCTTGAAATCAACGCCCCAAGCTTTGAAAACATTTCATAAATTTAGGTGCAGCATATGTAGCATATTATGCATTTCAACTTTGCACCTGTATCCCTTGTTTCAGTTTCACGACTTACACACTTTGCTAAGTAAATTGTGACATTATTGGTATCAGCATCAGGCAAGGTAATAATCAAAGTCATGCCCTAAAGATGCCATGTTATTAATTCTTGAAACTGGGAAATGTTAACTGCAAATGCAGATGTTATTTACGTGTTCCTTTGACAAATATGGTTGACAAGTTGAGAACCTCTAACAGTGATACAATTTGTTTGATACAACCTTTACTTGATTATATCAACTTTTTTTGATACAATTTCTTCACCAGGAACCTTCCCGCAGATTTTATAAGACTGGATCAAGATATCCTATCACCTCTCGCAGGGAAAAAACAGCTATATACATACGAAACCATGGATTTCTGGGAACAAATTAAAACTCCTGGGTAAGAAAAACTATTTAACTTGCATATTGTATTTTCTTTGCCCTTTATTGTAGTTATGTGACCTTTCCTCAAATCAATACATGCAGAATGTCCCTAAAATGTTCTGCTCTGTATCTTGCCCTTTTCCGGCACACGTCCCCACATCTTTTGGCTAAAGGAGATGGATCAAAGAGTGCCACCATAATTGGTGATGTTTATATTCACCCATCAGCAAAAGTGCATCCAACTGCAAAGGTAACTTTTCCATCTTATTTCTAATGCGTAATGAGGAATTCCAGGTTAATTCAAATTAATAAGTGTAGTATATTGTTGTTACTTTACTATCAAACTATGTATCAAGTCCACTTCAATGGAAAATTAGAATATGAGAATTATATGCTTTTTTCTCTAGAAAACCTTGCAAATATGAGAATGTCTGTTTACTTTTTATTTTGCATCATTCTGATTCTTAAAGTAAGGAAAATTGAAGGCAAAGGACTGGAAACATTGTGATTATTGTTGTCTATTTTATTATCTACTTGAACTGTGATATTGACTTTTGGAATTTGGTGAAACAGATTGGTCCAAATGTCTCGATATCTGCCAATGCCCGTATAGGACCAGGTGCAAGGCTCATCAGTTGCATCATCCTAGATGGTGTTCAAGTCATGGTAGGAAGTGAACTAAGGGGTTTTTCAGTGTTTAAGATTTGAGTGTTATAGACTCAAACATGTGAGTTGGGATGGAACCCACCAAATCTCATCTCAAACTTTTTTTTTTTTTTTTTTGTTTCTCAGGAAAATGCAGTTGTTATTAATGCAATTATTGGGTGGAATTCTTCCATTGGGAAATGGTCCCGGGTCCAGGCAAGTTGGCTTTCTTGTGATATCTCTATGCAATTGAATGTTGATCATCGCATATACTGCTTTCCAAAATTATTTTGGTGCATTAACCTCAAGATACTGTAACAAAGGATGTTGTTTTGCAATAGAAATCATATGAAGGGATGCTTCTGAACATCCATGCACAAACAATGATATTAGCAACAGTTGTATAACAGAGAAGTTTTGTATTGCCATTTGCCCAAGTTACTAAACTTTCCTTTTCTTTTTGATTTCTGATTGTTATTTGTTTTTCTGCTTGTCCAAAGTTTGATTTACTGCATTTGTTTCTTCAATTTTTCATGTTCTATTATTTGTTCTGACTGCTTTCTTTCTCGTCCGATGCATGGTAGCATTTTAGTTTATTAAGTTCAATCAATTTGTTACAGGCTGCTGGAGATTTCAATGCTAAACTTGGGATTACAATCCTTGGTATTCTCTTGATGCATCTCTCCCTTTCTTTTGTCATTTCCTTCCTAAATAGAGAACTTTGCTCTGCAGCATCTCAGGTTATTTTCTTCTTTGCTCCAGGTGAAGCTGTAAGTGTTGAAGATGAAGTCGTGGTGGTTAACAGCATCGTTCTTCCAAACAAGACACTTAATGTTAGCGTGCAGGAGGAAATAATCTTGTAGTGAACCTGAGCATTGATCTAATGTCCACTTTCAGCCTCTCGTTCTCTGTACTGCTATCATTTTACTCTATTTACTTGTCTTAATGTAGAAAAGCCAGCATTTTATGTACTTGTCCCCATATGTAAATTGACATCTGCAATTATAATAAGGAAATTCTATTGTTAATAAGGAAATTCTATTGTTGTGAGTCCTGTAACTTGTTTCTTGCCAGAGGTGACTTCTGAAAATCAGAAAGTTCCTTCTTTTAGGCATAACCTCATGCAATGAATTTTGTAAAGTAATCAGAGCAGTTGCAAGCAATGACAAAGGGCAAATTTACTTGATGGGAGTACGTACTTATTTTGGAGATCAATGCTTAAGCTTCTCCGAGATTAACAAAAACTCGCAAATTCTTATCGCCGGAAACTGAAGAGTGAAGATATAGCAGCAGGATTGGTGGCTGGAGCAAGTAGGGAATTTCGGAGTAGCTACCAACTCATTGAGGATGGTGCATTGACGTGTTTGGTAGGCTACTAGCCTTGCAAATGTCCGTCCTTGCCACATGCCATTCCCAAAGGCAATTACCGTACCGATCTTCCAACCGGACCCAGTTAGAACTGCATTGATTACTTTAGCTCTTAGGCGCATTCAGGACTGTTGTTCTTTGTTCTCTGGTGAAGGTTTTGCAGATACTTAAAGGTTGTGCTGATGTTTTGTTGTTCAATCCAATTTCAGCTGTTGAAGTCGAACTGCCAGCTAAAAGGGTTCTGTTTCACACATCTAGTTCTCTGGAATATTAACGAGCAGTGAATTCTTTAATACTTCACTCAGTTACAAAGTACAAGTGGGAAATCAGCTACACTGACAATTTAAGGTGCTTGGGAAAAGGCATATAATATTTTGTTTGACTTCCCCACCACATTCAACTGATGGAAATAAAAAATGTAAATTTATAACCGTCAAGCATACAATCAAATGCTGCACATTTAGAAAATGTAATATCCGGAGGATGTGCAAAATAAGTTGCGCCTATTTGCATCCAACTTAAGGCCACATCTCTCCTGTTTTTCTGCTCCTCTCAAGTAAGAAAATTTGAACAAATAAGTCAACTATTGGAGCTCATTGGCAAATGCAGATGCGAAGCATCAGGAGATTTGTTCTATTTGTTTCTTCCCAGCAACTTCAGTATACCATGATTTCCATGCTTCCATGTAATGAGTAAAAAGTTCTTTCAAAGCTGCAAAAAATTTTAGGTAAAAAATCAGCTTAATATTGGCATACTCTGCTGGAAAACATTGATGTGAAAATAAAACCAGGTGATAAAAGCATCACATTAAGTGAGAATTCCTGACAAGAATGGGTCCCTAAAATAACATGAATTGTTGCTTTGCAATTTACAACTTTTGGTGAACATTAGTCAGAACACAGACCTAAATGACAAGTGCCAATGTAGAAGTAGTACTGAAAAAGAGAGCAGCACATAATGTGCGAAGCAACTGGTTCAGATAGATTAGCAAATAGATTGCTATAACATATTCTAAAACCTCATTGTCATTCATTGGGGCCTACTGGGAATGGATCCACATTTTCGCCAATAGGAAAAAATAGAGGTGTGGTGGTGGAAACAAGCGCATCGCAGGATTACCTTTTTTTTTTTCTTTCATAGGTTTACCAAGAGCTGACTATTGTTTAGGACTCATAGTTGCAGGTCGCTGTTTCTTATAAACAATTATCTCTAATGCGCTATTTCAAGTGACTGGATCATGAAAAGTATGTGCAACAGTCAACAATTCGTTTTCCATTTCAAGCATTAAGCATTAGTGTATACCTTGGCTATGATACTGAGGACGATAAGTAGAAGCAAGACTCTCCCAATCATGACTTTGAGTCTTTTTGTTCTCTGAGCCACCAACTTTGGCTATTTTAACTGGAGCAAAAGGACCAAACTGGTAACTCCTTGAGCCATGCTGTGAATCTTGACCTAAACTGCCGCAATCAGCAATAGTTACTTCATCCTCAACCTTTATTTGATTGTGCACTTTTAAATTATCGCCTTGATCCCCATCAGTTGAGGAATCCACTTTATTTCTTTTGAAACAGATGTTAGTAACATCAGTTCCAAATGTCCTTTTCCTAGACTCAGCCAAACCATCACCTAATCCACTTTCAGGCTTTCCTCCTAAGCTCAACCACCTAAACGCTGGTTTCCTGGAATCTGCTGTATGAATCTGCAGCTAAAAAAAAAATCTTTAGTTTTAGGGTTATAGGCACATCGTTTGTGGATCTCAGGAATTGAAGAAATTGTGATGGTAAATTGGTAATTGAGAAAAGAAAGTTCATGGATTTCTTTAAATTTCAGTAAGCTTTTGCAATACCTTTTCAATAAGTTTCAAGGAAGACAGCACATTCGCAATGTCATACAGCCGTCTTACTTTTGCTGCAGAATCAAGTTATGAAGAGAATGTCAAGCGAAGAGTTCACAAGAACAACTAATAATCCATCTCACAAACAACAAATTTGAGAACAATTACTTCTCATTATTGACGAATTGTGAGCATCCCCAAGCAATAGTTTTGCAGCTTCATCAAGAGAGAGTAGATTCACCTGAAATTGAATTACCTTTGAGTACCAAGATTGAGCGATATTTTCTTAGACGATCAATAAGGAATAACAATGTCAAATTCTCTCACTTTAGAGCAAACAAAAAGCTTGACAAAATTCTGTGTTAGAAGTCCGAGAGATTTTTCTTTTCTGCTGTCTGTAAGAAAGAAACAAGAAAACTTGGTCATAAAAATGAGATGACAAGTTGGTATGACAGTCTCATCGATATTTGATAATCAGATCCCACTTCTTCAATGACCCAAATAACAAGGACATATTTGATCCCAAATTTTTCAGCAAAACACAAAAGCAGCAAAATACATAATTATGACAAAGGATAAATAGAAGTTCAGAAATCATGGGAAAGATCAATAAAATATATCTGAAAGTACAGAAAAAAATTACCAAATCTTGATGCGGCTGTGGATTTGACAATGCCACGGAGAATTGAATTATCTTTTTGACTCCCTGTGTTAGGATTGGAATCACAGTCATCGTCATCATCGTTGTTGTCATCTGATGCCTAATGATGTGGATTACGCCGTTAGTTACAACCCCTGAAGAAAACAAAAAGGTACGCAAAATAACTGTAACCTTTTTAAAGACAGGTTACAAACCCTTCTTCACTTACCTTCTCAAAATTATTGCCGTGCTGCTTCTTATGATCAAAACCGTGTAAATTATCTCTCAAACCCTCCTCCTATTATACCATAAACGACCCATATCAGTGCTAAAAACAACAGCATAATAAATGCGTGGACTTTCATCGATCAAATCAACCTCAATCAACCAAATAAAATTATTAAAATAAAGAAAAAGGAAATCTCTTTATGACCTTTAACTCCTGTAGAGCTTTAGGAATGGCCCCAAATCCTTTCCATGTATACTTATTCTTGGCCTTTCTTGCAAGAACCTAAAAATCATCAAATACGCATATAAGCAAAAGTCGTCGACACTATAGAAACCCAAACTAATTAACAAACCAAAGATAAGAAGCCAAGAAACTCACTCCAACGCTTTCTAAAACATTGACAATATCATAGATCCGCCGCCTCTCAACTCCTGCAGATCTCAAAACCACCATTGAAGTCATGATCCCGCTCACAATCACATTCATAAACATACTCTAATAATAATAACTTATAACTGCAATCGAGATAAAGCACCTAATTTCAGGGCAGCATCGTCAAGCCCAATCACTTCAATACTGTCTCTATCATACAAGCTCAAAAAGCTGCACAACAGCAAATCGAAGATTAAAAAACACTCCAGGAACGAAATTAAAAGAAACCCATTAATCGAGGAAGAGAAAAGATCGGTACTTTGTGCAAAGGAGGCCGAGGGATTTCTGTTTCCTACTGTAGGCGTGGTGCCGGCAAGATGATTCCGCCGCCGCCTCGACAGATGACAAGGGCATCGTTTTGTAGAGGCGGATCTGAACAGAACATAGGCGCACGGGGAGCGTAATAAGGAGTGCAGAATTAGAGAAGTGGAGTAGTAATTGAAAATAAAGCAAAGATACCGTTAAAAGAAGAAGAAAAGAGAAGGGGAATAACACAGTAATGGCGCGGGCCTTTCCGAATTTTGATTTTGGTTTCCGTTTTGAAAAGTTTGAATGATGGGATAGATCAGCGGGAATTTGAATTAGAACCCGCTTGTTGAAATACGTAATTACTGATTTACCCCTCCTCGTTGAAAATAAATTATACGACCAAAAATAAATTAATTGAAGTCCCTGCAATTTATTTTTAGGAATTTTAGAAATTGCAAGGTAGGGTTTGAAACAAATTTTATGTTTTGAATTAAAAGTGAAATTAACTTTAAATCTATAACCTTATTAGCTTCTATTTTAAATTTCTAGATTTATTAGCTTATACCCATTATTAATTTAGAATTCATTTTCAAATTCTACAAGTTTTTGTTGAATTTGATTTAAGGGTAACTAATCATACAATTAATAATTTTAAAATTTTTAATTAATTATTTGACCTAACAAACATAATTAATGTATATTTATAAATGAATTATATAAAAATTTATGAAATTCATTTATACTATAAAATATTTTGAGAGTGCTTATTTTAACTTTGGAGATTATTTTTTTTCAAAATGTTCCATGTATGTCAATGAATTTCTGTTTTAAGTTTTAACAGTTTTAGTTTACAAAAATTTTAAATGAGAGTATTTTTCCAATTGTTACTATTTTATATTTGTAATTACTCTTAAATTGATATAATCTTTACATGCATTTTTTTTTTTTTTCTGATAGCTTTAATATTTATATTTTCATATTAATTCGTATAATCTTCTCATTCTTCTTATTTTTTTTATATTTACCATAATAAGTTTATTTTGCTTTATTTTATAATATAAAATATAATAAAGTATAAATTGAAAATATGCATTTTATTTGATTATCTTTATTAATTTGTTCATAATAATTTTTAAAGAAATTATTTTTATGTAATTAAATTATTCAAATTTATAAATTTTTTAAAATAATTATAATGCTAATGGATAAAAAGATATTATAGTATAGATCAATTTAATTTATTTTTTATTAATATTTTTTATTATTTTCTTGTTTCTGTAATATTATAAAAATATAATATATTCAACAATAATTATCTCTTTAATGATAGTGTTTTTATAATCAATTCGATAAAATCAAAAGGTTTAATCCATTAAAGGTCAAAATCGATAAAGTAAAAAATTAATTAAAATTGAAAAAATTGATCAAAATCAAGAAATTTAGACAAAATTGAAAACTAAATTAAACCGTTTTAATCTAAATGTATATTATTTTGCAAGAAAATTTAATTTTTTAAAAAATTATACTATTTACTCATAATTTAAATATTAAAATATTTTTCATTATGTTATCCTATTGTATTATTTTTTCTCTAAATTTTAAGATATTATTTATTATTATTTATATATAATTAAAAATATTTATTAAATTGAATCAATTAAGTCAGTTGAATCAATGAAATCGAGATTAGTCAACTAATCAGTTCAGTTAATGATCTAGTTTTAAAAATATTACTTAATAATTCATTTTACATATGAACATCAATCGCTAGCAAATTTTTATCTATCGGTTGCCAACTATCACAATTTGTTATCAGCCACAGTTACCAATAGTTAAAATAAACGCAGAATGAAGTGAATTATTCATTTATTTGGTTTCTTTATCAGTTATGTTGGGTTTGAACTGTAAATCATCTTAACGTTTTCCTTTTCATTATACAATTTTTTCTCTTTATTCATCTGGTCCTTGTTAGGGTTGTAATCGTTATACCGCGACTATCGAAATCGCCACTTTTTACAATATCGCAGAATACCGATACCGTAAAAATATAATACCCATTAAATATGAAAATTGTAAAAATCGATATCATCAATATAATACGGTATTGGCGATATCCAATACCGATACTGAAATTACAATATATTTTTTAAATCAATACAAATAATGATTTTCAAATCAATACAAACAATAAATATTACAAACAATAAATAAAACATCATAATTCAAGTTACAACATAATATTACAAACATATTTTTGTTAATAAAACAAATACATTCGTTTAAATAAATAAATTTCAATTCTAAAAAACAAAAACAAATTTCAATCCAAACACATTTTTGTTACTAACGGTACACCGTTTAAAATTTTCAAAAAGTCGAAACCTATACCGAAGCTACCAAAATTTAAATTTTAATACCGAAAATTTTCGATATCGATCGGTATCATTAATTATCAGTATTAACAGTGCGGTTTTGACGGTATGTCATTTGGGTACTGTGAAACTTATATCTCTAGTCTTTGTTACTTGCTTGGTGGCAAAGAGACGATAATAGTGCATTTTTTATCTATTAAAGTATCGAATAAATTCTTAAATTTGTCTCAAAGTAACAATAAATAATAAAATGAACTTTGTTTTATTAAATTTACCATTGAATTTGTAATATTTCGTTAAAAAACTAAATTACCAAATAAACATCTGAATTTATCTCAAAGTGACAATAAATGATAAAATAAAATTTTTCATCAAATTTATTTCTGAACTTATATTATTTTATTAAAATTATCTTCGATTTTATATTATTTCATCATAAAAATTTAAAATATTGGTTGAATGAAACATTAATTTAGGAATGACAAATGGACAAGACAAAAGTTATCTTTCATCATTTATTTCACCATTCTGATGATTTTTTTCCTATATCTACTTTCATAGGGATTTATAGCCCAATAATGAATACTTTTTGCAGTACTTTTGCACACTATTATATCATATTTAATTAATTTCTCCTTATATCTGCTATAATTAGATAAACGAGCATAATTATTACAAGATCAAGGTAATTTTGACAAAAAATGACTTTTATGATAAAATAATACAAGTTTAGCGAGTAAATTTAATAAAAAAAATATTTTATTATTTATTATCACTTTGAGACAAGTTCAAAAGTTTATTTGGTACTTTAGACATCGTTAAAATTACTATTAATCTTATATTATTTCATTATAAAAGTTTTTTTTGGTCAAAATTACTTATGATTTTGCATTAATTTATCATAAAAATCTAAAATATTAACTGAGGAGAGTGTTTATTATAAATACACTTTAAGAGAACCAGACTCGAAATGTAGTTCAACAAAAACACAATTTCTCCTAAATGTCTAAATCCATAAATCTCAAATCCCAAAAACACAACTTCATTTTGATAATAAAAATTTGTTAATTGAAGAACACAAAAAAACAATATTTTCACGGAGTAATAACCATGTTCGTTCATCCAATTGCAACATATATAGAGAAAAATGTGTAAAATAAGAACATAATGATGTACAAAAGTACTATTAAATTTTTTATTTTATAGTATAATAAATTATATTTTTAAAAAATAATAAAAAAATATTTATCCTATAGGAAATTATCATAAAGTGAGTAGTTCCTGTGAAAATAGAGATATAAGAAAAATTTTCCCTATTATGAGAGTGGAAAGATGATAGTTCTCATTTCATTCATTTGTCATTCTTAAATTAATGTTCTATTTAATCAATATTTTATACTTTCATTATGAAATAATATAAAATTCGGTGTAATTTTAACGAAAAATAACTTTTACGATAAAATAATACAATATCAATAATAATTTTGACGAAATAATATAAATTTAAAAATAATTTAATAAAAAAATTCATTTTATCTTTTATTATTATTTTAAAATAAATTCAAAAATTTATTCCGTAGCTTAGCCTTTTCTTATCTTTGCACGTTTGCTGAATGGGAAAAATATTAATTTGTGATTTGGTACTTGGCACTGGCATTGATGGAAACTTTACGTTGAGCTTGTTTACTTTTGCGCACTTAATGGCACAGATATTTGGGATTTTCTTCAATTTCTGTCACTGTTTCAATTTGCATTAGAAAGCAGGTTCTGTTGTTCAGAAGTACTATCAGATTCTCATTAATCTTGTAGTCTGAGGCAACTAATGAGAATGGGGGCCTTATCAATATTAACAGGTAGGGTCTTTCTGATTTCTTTTATCGCGACTTCAATGTTGATGCCAGCCTAATTGTTTTAGTGGCTTGAGACATGCCTTGTAATGTTATTATGCAAGCTTCCCTTACTTTTCCATATTCCCTGGTAGTCCAGTGCTCTGTGTTTCTGTCAACCTGCTATCTGCTTCTCTCCCTGGCATGCTACTTCCTTTTAGACGAAATGAATGCTGCTCTATTAAATCTAACTCTGACTATATATTGATCTAGCAACTGTTGCCCTTCATTCAAATTATCTACTTGAATGTATGGAGAGAAGAAGGGAACATATTACATCTCAATTAACAAAGGCTAGCTTACAAAAAATATTGCACTGTATTTCTATCTTGTAAACAAAGTAGGTATTGTGATGAGGTCTTTAATATTTAGGAGCTAAATTGAATTCCAATACCCTTCATAACTTGAATTTACGAGGAAGACGGCCACATCTACTCTGTAAACTCAGTATTTCTTTAGCAATGCCTTGGTTCCCAGTTAACAAAAGCCCATCAAGAACTCGACTGAATGTAAGTTTTCGAGGCAAAAAACCTCTATCAACCATCTCAACCAATAACTTCCCTGCCACCAAGAGATCATCAGATTTCTTCCTCACAAACGTTGCACTTATCAGTATATTGTAAGTATCCAAATTGGGCAAACAATCCCCACTACCCATCTTCTCAAACAAATCCAACCCCTTCTCAATCTCTCCTGCATCACAAAAGTACCTAATCAAAATATTATACGTTTGAACATTCGCCTCACATTCATCATCCCTCATTCTTTCCATAAACCCCACTGCCCTCTCCATTTCACCAGCATGACACAATCCTCTAATCACCAAGTTATAAGTTATCACATTAGGCACGTAGCCCCTCTTTACCATCTCATCAAAAACCAATATAGCATTCTCTACACTATCCTTCTTACACAAAACCTGAATCAAAGCATTATAAGTAGCCACAGAAGGGAGCACTCCTTCCTTCACCATCTGATCAAAAACCTTTCGAGCTCGCTTAATCTCACCAGCAACACCAAGCCCATGAATCACACTAGTATAACTAACAACATCAACCTCACATTCCCTCCTCTTCATCTCCAAAAAAAAGTCCCAGCCTTCATTAACCTGACCAGCTTTAAAAAACCCATTAAGCATTGTATTAAAAGTAGTCAAATTTGGACTCAAACCTCTCTCCACCATCTCCTTCAACACTTCCAAGGCTTTAGGTGTCCTCTTAACCAAACAAAACCCACTAACAATAATATTATAAGTGACACAATCAGCCTTAAACCTACCCTTTAAAGCCTTGAAAAGATTATAAGCCATTTCCACTCTTTTCGACTTGCACAACACATCAAGAACCGTATTAAACGAAGAAAGATCTTGAAAGACACCATATTCATGCATTGACAAGAACACTTTAACAGCCCTATGTGGTTTTCCTGCAGCAGCGTACCTTTCGGCGACGATGGCGAAAGTTCTTGGGGAGGGGCCGAGGCGAGAGGAGCGCATGCGGGAGACGAGGGACCAGAGGGAGCGGAAATCGCGGAGGCGGGCGGAGATGTCGATGGCATGGTCGAAGGAGGAAGGGTGGTGGTTGTAGGAAGGGTGGCGGGATAGGATGGTAAAGAATTGGAGGGCTTTAGGGCCGTGGTTCCACAGGCGTTTAAGGATGGTGTTGACTAGATGTGGGGTCCACTGGATTTCCGGGGAGTGAAGCGATTGGATTAGAGTTTGTGGGTTGGAGGAGTTGAGAATCAGAGTGGCTAGAGCGGTGGGTTCTGTTGGGGGTGTGGTGGTGAGGTTGTGGGCTTTTGGCGCAGGGAGACGGCGGAGGTAGTTGGATGCGAGCATTTTTTGGGGTCACATTTTGGGGGCTGGAGTGAAAAAGATTGCATTTTTATTTACTGTGTGTAAAAAGGAATTGTATTTTTACTGGTTAAAGGGTGAAAGTTCAGTGTTTGTGGCAAGGGGAAAAGTTATGGTTTGGGCCCGATTGAAATGGGCTCTGCTCTTTTTTTTTTTTTAAGTCCATGGATAGAGAGAGAGAGAGCTGTCTCTGCGTGTGTTTCTTCGTTCGAAAACCTGGGCGCCTAATTGAACCACCAAAGTTCTCATTTTGATCTTAGCAGAAGAAGAGGAGGAGGAAGATGGAGATCGATGAGTTCAAGAGATAATTAGAATTGAGCTTAGAACTGCGATTCGCCAACTCAGCTATTGCTGTCTTTATGCTGCATCCAAATGGTACCTTCTTCCGCTCTAATAGCCCAAACGCGAATTGCCCTTCTCGCTCTCTTGCTCTTTTTTCATTTGTGAATGAGTTTTCTTTCAGTTTATGCTATTTGTTTTGCTTTTGAACGTCTTTTCTTGCTTTAGAATTTGTTTCTTTCTTTGATCTCTACTAGGAGTTCCCAAAAGAAAAATGTAAACTTTACTATCCTAAACTCATCCCGTAAGCTTAATTTAGTGAACTTTCGATTTTTTTTTTTTTTTGCACAAATCAGGTTGGAAAACACTAAGAACTGTTTCTTTCTAAAAATTTAAGCAAAATTTTAAATTCCCTTTGAAACCCATTTCAGTTATTTTGCCGTGTGGTTTTGGTTTTATGATTAGTGGTTTTCAGGGCAGGAGAGCAGCTGGTTGGAATTGAACAGGACCCTGCAAAGTTCAATCCTTCAAACACCAGATTCCAGCGTGGAAGCTCTAGCATTCGCAGAAGATACCGCACCAATGACATTACTTCTTCGCCAGCGGCTGGTGTGTCTTATGTTTCTACTCCAGTGATGGACGAAGATTAGGTAGTGGACGGAGATTTCTACCTTCTGGCAAAGTCATACTTTGATTGTCGAGAGTATAGAAGGGCTGCACATGTTCTTTGAGATCAAAATGCAAAGAAATCTGTGTTCTTGAGATGCTATGCTCTTTATCTGGTTTGTTTCATTTTCATCTACATTTCAAATATTGGAACTGATCTTTTCCATTACATTCATTTTGTTTGTCGGATGTATTAGCGAGGGACTAAACATAGCTTAGTGTTTCTTCAGCAAGTTCTTTGTAGTTTAATTGTTTTAAATTGTCCGAAAAGTTCCTGTGTTTTCCTTTACACATTGGGGAAAGATAGGTAATTAAAAAAGCAGAACGCAATGCTGCTTTTAAAGGAAAGTCACACTCTCATGTAATGTTTAACCTTTATATGATTATTAGTCCAACTACAAACACTAAGTGAGGCAAGCCTTGTGAGAACCAGAATTACAGAACCTGGTGTCAGGAAAAAAGAAAGTTATCTTATGCCATAGAGATTGTGCCAGCAAGTGTTGCATCTTGAGTAGTAAATCTAGATCCTGGACCTTTTCTCAAACTAGAATTTAGTAATTGCGAGGTTCTCAGCTTCATTCATTATGAAACTTATTGAGGGATTGTGGAAATTCACATTGAATAGTTCTGGGCTGATGCTCACATAGGTTTAGTTTTTGGAATTCCAATTTAATAGAGAAACCAGTCACCACTTTCGCATAGAACCACTGAAGAAAAGCACTTCTGAGTTTGGACTGCATGTTCAATAGCAAGTTTTTGTTTCTGGCTCTTTTAATTGGTTCACGTAACATGCTCTCCAATTGTCTTGCATGAATGGCTTTCCATCAAGCTTTATATTTTATTTCTGTTAGAGTTTACTAGTACCTCTGAAGATTATGGTAGTTGCAGACTTGTAGTTGCATTCGGAATCTAACACTGACAACATGTTATGTAAAAGATGCATGCAAATGTTTTGAAATTTAATTTGGTATAACAAAATTATGCTCAATCGTCAATTAATATTACGCTTTTGAAGTACTGTATTTTTATCTTTGCCCATTATTTGGTTTAAAGGCTGGAGAAAAGTGGAAAGAAGAAGAGATGATAGAACTAGAGGGACCCCTAGGTAAGAGTGATGCATTGAATCGTGAGATAGTATCTCTGGAGAGAGAATTGTCAACGCTCCGTAAGAATGGCATGATTGATCCCTTTGGCTTGTACTTATATGGTCTTTTGCTTAAAGAGAAAGGCAATCAGATTCTTGCATGTACAGTTCTAGTAGAATCTGTTAATAGCTATCCTTGGAATTGGAGAGCCTGGTCAGAGCTGCAATCTTTGTGCACTACAGTTGAGATCTTGAACAACCTTAACCTCAGCAACCATTGGATGAAGGATTTCTTTCTTGCCAGTGTTTACCAAGAACTAAGGTTGCATAATGAATCCTTAGCAAAATATACAAAGCACTTTCAGCTTCAGTAATTACATACAGGCTCAAATTGCAAAAGCCCAGTATAGTCTAAGGGAATTTGAACAAGTTGAAGTTATATTTGAAGAACTTCTAAGGAACGATCCCTATTGAGTAGAAGACATGGATATGTATTCCAATGTGCTTCATGCGAAGGAGTGTTTTTCTGCCCTCAGTCCTTGCTCACAGGGTATTTTTGACAGATAAATACAGAACTGAATCCTGTTGCATTATTGGAAACTATTACAGTTTAAAGGGGCAGCATGAGAAATCTGTCATGTACTTCCGGAGGGCTCTAAAGTTGAACAATAATTTTTTATCTGCCTGGACTCTTATGGGTCATGAGTATGTTGAGATGAAAAACACTGCAGCTGCTATTGATGCCTACTGATGGTCTGTAGATATCAATCCTCGTGATTATCAAGCTTGGTATGGGCTGGGACAAGCGTATGAGATGATGGGCATGCCCTTCTATGCTCTTCACTATTTTAAGAAGTCTGTATTCTTGCAGCCAAATGATTCTCGATTGTGGATTGCCATGGCTCAGTGTTTTGAAACTGATCAGCTTCACATGCTTGAGGAGGCAATCAAGTGTTACAGAAGGGCTGCAAATAGTAACGATAGGGAGGCCATTGCCCTGCACCAGTTAGCAAAGCTCCATGCTGAGCTTGGGCATTCTGAAGAGACAGCATTTTACTACAAGAAGGACTTAGAAAGGATTGAAGCTGAAGAGAGAGAAGGACCAAATATGGTTGAAGCTCTGTTGTTTCTTGCCCAACACTGTAGAGAGCAGAAGAGATTTGAAGAGGCAGAGGTGTATTGCATCCGTCTCTTGGATTTAACTGGCCCAGTGAGTTCTATGATCTATTTTGTCTCTAATTTTAATTGAGAAATTTGAAGTCCACAAAATAAGTTTCACAAAAACAGGTGTATTTAGGTTTTTATTTTTTGGCATCTTTGTTCATGGTTTCAGGAGAGGGAAACAGCAAAGAGTATGCTTTGAGGAATGAGGACTGCAGATTCCAGTTTTCCTTTAATGGATGTTGAACATTTTCATCCTTGAATTCCACTGACCTTATAAAGTATGTCCACCTTTCCTCAGTATCGTGCTTATCAAAACAAGCTACAATGAAGTTCCTTGATGTTATCCAGTTGTGATACTGAAGTATATATCTGGATTTCGATGTTGCAGAGCTATTGGAATGCTTTTAGCCCTGCTCTCACCCATTAAGAAGATAGAACGGTGTATAAATGGAGAAAATGTTTCAGTCTGAATGTGGTACTGCAGTGCAGTAATTTCTCGAATTCACTCCTGTAGCTTGAGGTACTTCTTTCTTGACTAAATGTTGTACTCTGATCGTGCAATTGATAGTTTTGGTGTGAAGCCTCTGCCCTCTTGTAATGCTATGAAGCTATCGTAGTCAGTTGGCTATCAAACTGAAAGGAATTATTTATCTTCTGTTGTATTATTTGGAGTGACAAGATACGGTTGGGATTCAATTTTCTGCAACGATATGCAAGAATTCGAGTTTGCCTTATTGTTATACCTACCTGTACTAAGCGGCAAGTATCTCCAGTTCGCAATCAGAGGAAAGATCACCATAAGATGCTTAGGAAGGTTGTGCCAAATGTCAATGGAAGTGATAAGTGCAGGTACTTTCGCAGAATTCATGTAAATTAGTCAGGATTATCCATTAATGAACAGGACAAATTGTAGTAATTTTTTGTGAACATTCGTAAGAGAATTCATGCAACATAGATTTTGTAGCTTTTATTTTTATTTGCTTTGTTCAAAATTTTTTTATTGCTTGGTTATTTTCAACACAACTTAGCTGCAGCATCATAGCAACTAAGTGAACGTTCTCATGATGAATCTTACTGGCGTGGGTGCTGTAAAGTGGGCGAGGATTAGTCCATATGCTAAGTAATTACAACGGGCTTTGTAATGGAAAATTTCTAGTAGCAGTTTGACTGTATCGTGGTGCCTCTGTGAGGAAGGAAAATTGATTTCCAGGCAAAACAAGCTTTAAGCATATTATAATCCAAACCAGAATTTATTTCTTTCAGTTCAAACAGAGTCATCATCATCACAAAACATCAACAATGAAACGTAGATATTGTATCCAACATTCTTTGTTTTGAATTTGAGAATATAAAAGCACCTATTCATTTAGGGTCAGTGAAGAAGTTGTTGAGATTTGGCATTATTTCAGGGGCCTTGTTCCGGACATATTTCCTCAGAAAATGCTCAGCATACTTTTCCCCCTCAGCAAAGTTTTCCAAAACTCCGGCAGCCCTGCTCTGCTTGTTAACCCTGTTTCCATTACCAAAAATGGTTCAGATTATCTCCAAATCGCATCAAATACAAGTATAATAAAAAAAATCTATCCCACGCTTCACATAATCATACAACAAACAGACATTTTACCCAACGTATCAATCAAATAAACAACTAATGGCTTAAAGTTAAAGCACAATATGCAGCAAGCGAAACCTAATTAGCTGATGTCCGTCTCAGCCACCATAAACCAGCTGCTTGATGATCTTTATTATCATCCAAACACCACATACCTACGCTGGTCTTAGCGATTTATACGAAGAGAGAGAGGAAGGCACACCTGACTTCGGGGTTGATGCAGATGTTGCGTACCAGCTGAAACCCGCAGATACCGATGGCAACTCCGACGGCTGCGAACAGAGGATACACCTGCAAAGTCACAAAAACAAGTATTAATTAGTAAGATCTATCTACAGCTCTATTCAAGTCAAACAAGAATCAATAACGGCCTGAAAGGAACAGATCTGGCCTGTAACAGAGGGATCTTGACGCACCTCAGGCCTGAACCATCGACTTCCTGCCATTTCGACTCACCGGACGGAGATTGTTGAGCTTTCGTGGAAGGGAAATGAAAGTGAAACAAGTAAAAGGAAATGCGACTTTGTCTTGACTTGCGGATTGTGCCCTTTTTTTTTGTGAAATGGGACAGTGATTGGATAGTTTTCGAAGAGCAAAGCTAGTTGTCCAATTGATATACGACACGTTGACCACTAACTGTATTTTAAATTCGAAAGGCCCGTGAATAATGGCATTCTTACCTTTTTTTCTTTTTTCAATTTCTTTAGTTTTTGTTAATTTTTTCAATAGGAATATCCCGAAGACAGTTGGCATAATTCAGGAGAGAGAAATTTGGGGTTACCCAATTTGGGAGACAGACGATATGTTTGAGATATCATTTAGATGAAAAAGAAAATAAATTTTATTTTTTATTTATTTATTTTGATATTTAGATAAAGAAAGAAAGAGGAAAAATAATTTTTATTTTTTATTTGCTTTTTCTCTCATATTTGGATAAAAAAGTAAGAGAAAAATAAATTTATTTTCTCTCATTTAATAGAGAAATATAAAGACAAAAATATAAATTCATTATAATTCTTTCAACTCTCATATTTTCTCTTTATTTTAAAAGAAAAATAAATAAAAAAATTCTTTTTTATTTTCCTTTTATTCTCAAATAATAGAAAATTACCATTCTTCTTTATTTTTCATCCTCAATTTCCATTTCTCTTATTTTCCCTTGTTATGGGTTAATCACGGTTGTTGTAATTGATAATAAATTGTTTTTCCTGTTTCCTTTTTTGTTCACGTTCTTTATAATATGTTTAGCCAGTAATTGTAACTTTTTTTTTTTTTTTTTTTTGAGAGAAGCCAGTCATTGTAACATAAATATTACAGCAAATGATTTGAGGAAAACTCGAATAAAACACTATCATGATTGCAAAGCTTTACAGCTACTGCTTCTTTCGGATTATATACATGAAAACGTGTATCCTGTGCTTTCAACTATAAATTTCCATAAATTACCAAAATTTCTGCCAAGTTTCCCTATTCATTTCTAATCCTTCAAAACATTTACAGAGATCGAAAAGCAGAGTTGGCAAAACTTGTTGGTGACATGTAATTGAAACTGACTTTCAACTATCAATCACAACAGTTTTGATATAAATTTCGATCACGTCTTTTACTTGTAGCAACTAATGCCAATTCCTTCTCGCATTAGGCACTAAGCCATGAGCCATCAGCTTCTTGATCCACTATAAAGCATAGTCCAGTCCTACTCACCTTCTTGATCTGACTATGATTTATGAGCATGGTCACGCCAGGAACCTTGTTGCTTTGCAAGCACCTGAAACCAAACAAAGAGTTGCTTAAAACTCACTTTTCCTCTTTCTCTCTCTCTTCCCATTTCATTAAACCACTTACCTTCTCACTTAAAAGGCTCGAAGCAACTTCAATTTTGTTGCTCTCCTTTTCATTGCTGTCAGCCTGTGGCTCACTGTCTGAAATCATTGATCCTGAAAGTGCTGGTGCTCCAAACATGGCCTCATCATGAGCAGCTTTAATTGCATGCTCTTTTCTGGCCTTCAGACATACATTAGAAGCTACTTAACAAACTTATGTCTCAATATGACCAGATTCTAAGGACCAAGATTTACGATCATCAAATGATACCTAACTGAAAGAGTGAGCAGAACATGAACAAGGAACGCACCTCCAGAGCAGAAAGCTTGAAGCTCTGGCCCATGTGTTTGACTAGAGCAGCATCATCTTCCGCAGCTGCATATTAGGCAAAGGTATAATGTCAACTCTACTCTGCACAATCAACTATTTAATCAATGCCCACATCAACTCAATGCTACAGATCCAAAGAGTCCAGTTGGGATAATTACAGACACAAAACAAACATTACTTATTGATATTAATATTAATATATAATTAACTAGTTGTAATATAGACAAACTATAAGAACACAAGATAGAGGCAACAAAAAAAATATATTTGGACATGGAGTACGCACTTTAGAATCCACATTTTCAAGTTCAACCATTAATAGAACAATGCAAAAAGAGGAAGGCAAAATCAAAATGTTACCTGGCAAAATATAAATCAGAAATGCAATCTGGATAATCATGTCTAACCTTCGATTTCCTCATCATCAAGTGGGGCATCCTTGTTGAATTCAAATCGCTCCCAACCAGAGCCCATGCCCTTTTCTGTATCTTTTTCAGCTGCATGCAAAATGCACCAGAATGTTGTCTCAATTTATTTTCAATTGAACATGCCCAAATTCAAAAGCAAATACTATTTCCCTCAAGCAATGAACTTCTGGCAGGAGTAACCAAGGTAGATTGGGATGTCTATTCACCTATGGCAATATTCTATCCAACTAGATATTTGCAGGCTTACAAAAAAATTTCAATTTGATTTAAATGTTAGTCAGTGCTGTGTGTCCTGTCTCAATTATGGGGGACAGGACACACAGCACTGACTAACATGGACATCCATAACGGCCCTGCCCAACTCCTATAACAAATTACAATATGATAACACTATATATAGATGACATTTCTATGGACCCCATATCTGCCATTGCAGTCACTAAAACTTCTTTGAAGAGAGCATTATACAGAAATATAAACTTTTCTCAACATATCCATGTGCAAAATTATGGTTTAACCTATTGCTATCACCTTCACATTTTTCAGTTTAAGACATTGAATATGAAGTCCATATACGCTACAAGATGATAGTTCTTTGGGTGGAAGTATCAACCTCAACAGGTTATCGCGGTTTCAACTACGACACAAGGATGATTAGATTGCAGCATCTTAGCTTAGGCAAAACAATCAGTACAGTTGTACTAGTAACATAATTTTCAATATAGCATATGCATATCATAAAAAAATAAAGTAACGCAGGTCTTATAATATGATAAGTCAAAAGGCAAACTACATCAGCAAAAGTAAATTGTTTCACATGAATTAAAGAAAAAATTAACAATAAAAAGAACATAACCTGGAAATAGTGCATACTAATTTCTTTTAATATCAACATAAAATGTCTTTCTTTGATTTAAAAATGCAATTTATGTACTCCAAGATTAAGTTTCAAACCCATTAACCTAACCACATCACAGTTTTTGTAGTTCATCAATTTGTGAGAAATTTTATTTGAAAACACAAAATTGCCTTGCAAATATGTGCTGTCCATTTTATGATTCAAATAAAAATTTTCTTTAGTATAGATACATGTACATTAAATTGCTGGTGATTGCTCAATAAAATACCCACTCTGTAATCTCTTTAGACAAGGTAAAAGATAACAATTTAACTAAATTAATAGTGAAGGATGCCGATCTCCTACCAGTTTCATGAAGCTGAAGTTTCATCCTGGCTTTGACTCTCTCAGCTGGTGTCTGCTGGACAAAGAAACCCAGTTTTCAATGCTTCACAATTAATAACAACAACACACACTCACATGACATAGAGGAGAGACACAGAGAAAGAGAGAGAGAGAGAGAGAGATTGGGCTTCTCTCTACAAACTTGCTCTTAAATCATATTAGCAGGTACTATGCGGTAGATTTTATTTCGACATTTGAAGTGACTTGGATTAGAAGTTGAATTTAAGTCTTCTCTTTGATGCAAGCAATCAAAATCCAAGGTAATTGGAAAATATTCAGTCATTTTATTAATACACATAAAAGCAGCGAAGCTAATCTTATCTCATACTTTGTCAAATGCTACAACCGCTTTCACCCTGACACGCTCCCCTTATCACCATCTAGAATTAGCATGCTGGACTGTTTTTGCAACTTATCACTAAATTTCCCACATTCATGTCCAATTCCCATAATTTAATTCCAAGGCATTAATATGAGGAAATTTGTTGTATGCCCAAAAAATGCGATTCTATCATCAAATAAAGAAAATGACCGGTGGGCCTCATGCAGGCTCCAGCCCCAACATTTCACTTAATTTCTCGGGGCAATTCACAAGCAGCTTCTGCCAGACATAACTAAACTAATATAACCCAAAATTTGGCAACACAGAAGTGTTACATGTTTAATTGGTCTTTGAAGTAATAAGAACTCACCCATTATTACATCCTCAATACCAAATTTAAACAACTTAATTTTCCCTCATGTTCACCATTCTACATAAATTAATCAACTACAGCATTAGTAAGTTCAAGAATTCTAACTCCGGAAAGCTAGTATTTTCTAACTAACCATCAGATTACTACTTAAAAATCCAAAGTCTAAACCAAAAATATCATAACAGGTAAACCTGAGATAAATCTCAATATCCCAAATTTGGATGTATAACCTATATATGACCTTTGAATTATACATAAATGTAAACTCCAGTAAACAAAAACCAATAAACATACCATATTTTCCTAGCCTTGAATCAACCGTGAGTAATCAACGCCCCCATTCGTCCCCTTCTCCGCTCACCATCCACACTCCTGCTCTCGCCTACCTCTTCCGCGCTTACGGAGATAAGCTCCGACTCCGGCTCCGATTTCTCCTCTCCGACCTCCGACTCCTCTTCCTCCTATCTCTATATCTCTCTCTGCTCCTACTCCTCCTGTCTCTCTCCCTGCTTCTAGAACGGTCCCTATGCCTATGGCCATGGCTCGATCTCTGCTACTCCTGTCCGAAACCCTAGACGATGGCAGCTCATCTCGAGACGGTTTTTTCTTGAGCTTGTTTTGAATGGCTTTGAGCTGAGCTTGCTATTCAAATTTCGAGGTCTGCGTAGGGCTGGAGGATTTGACGAAACGGCTAAGAAATTAAGAGAAGGAAGGGAGAGCTGAGCCTCTTGAAGGAGACGAGTCGCTGTTGCCGGAAAATCAGAGTCCTTGATTGAATCGGGCGGCACCTTCGCCTTTGTGCGTCAGCTCCTCGTAGTACGCAGCTGCTTTCTCTTCCGCCGTGCTTGGGTTTGGTTGGGGGTTTTGATTTTTGCCGACACAAATCTACGACGGAGATGCCTGTGTGTCAATTGCTCCAGGCAATCAAACGGTGTCGTGTAAATGTTGTAAAGGCTATGGGCCGTCCTTGTTGGGCTAATGTTGTTTGGACTTTTGGAGAGGGAAAAGAAAAAACTTTCCCCTCTTACTTTGACCCAAATTTTCAATTAAAAAAATAATAAAATGAAAATTCATTTGACATTACTTTTCTTATTTTTTTTGAAGAAACTCATTTGACATTACTTGGAAGAATAAAAAAAATGTGGAAAAATTTATGTGTGTATAAAATGAATAAAGTCTAATTTGACCTCCTAACTATTATTTAAATTCAATTTATCCAAAATTAATTTCATGACTTATTAATTTCTTGAATTTTGGAGAACAACTTTAATAGATATAATTTTGACTTTGTTCAAATGTTTATACCTCATTTATTACTTTCACAAAAGTGAGTGATGTCATTTATGTTCAATACATATTTTTATTAAAAAAAAAAGAAAATATCAATCTAACTCATCGTCTTCAGTGAAAAATCATAATCTAACCACAATAATCAAGAACTGTATTTGGATTGACAAAGCAAAGTGTAAGCGGTCATATTATCTCTACCATCCAAAAAATAAAAGCTAGTCGTCCAACTACCACCATCATCAACAATTCAATCTACCATCAATAAGTAGCAAAATAAAAAATGAAAACAAAAAGAAAAATAAAATTTGCATTGTAGAGCTTGATAAGGTATAGATTTAAATTATTAGGTAATAACACTAGAGAAAGAAATTACTAAAGAAGGAGAAGAAGTTAGCATGGAAAGATTGACTGTTACACATAAACTAGAAGGCGAAGAATGAGGGTATCATCAATTTTGTGAGTATTCACAAGTTTGATGGGTTTTTGTTTGCATCACTATTTTGAGTTTGATAGCTTAAACTTTATTTTTACAGTTTTGTGATTGACTATTTTGTGAAAGTCTAATATAATAACACTAAGTATGAATCGAAGTTCTCCAAACTCTTCAAATAAGTTGTATTTTTTATCCAAATTTTACTTATTTACAAAAAAAGATGACAGTTTGATAAATTTTTTTTATATTATTATGTTTCTAACTATTCTAATAATTGACCATGGTTTAGTGTTTGAGAAAAAAATATCAGAAATTGAATCGGTCTATTTGTTATTCTTTTATTTTTCTTTCTTTGTTATGTTTGTTTGTTGAAAAAATGTGAAAAATGTGAGAATTTTTCTATTTCTTTTCATATTACATAAACTATTAGATTGAGAATGATGAAGATTAAATGTTAAGTAGTTTGATAATGATAATAATTGAGGAGTAATTATAATTTTTGGTGATAGGTGATAATGATAATGATTAAGGTAATGACTGTGATAATGATAATGTTATTTAACTAGTTCATTGTTTGACTGTGCATATATTTCACTATTGTTTATAAAAAAATATTTAAATAATTCAAAACAAAAAATTTAAGAGGCAAATAGATTGTTGAGTTATTTTTAAATTTAACTGAATTTTTTATATAGTTGAAGAGCTAAATAACACTTTACTATATTTAAACATGCATATTAAGAAAAGGTATAATGAATATCAATATTTTAAAAATCATATTAACTAAATTGATTAAATCGAAAATCATATTTTTTTTCCATTTGATTAATTTTGAATTAATTTTTTAAATTATTAATTTATTTTTCAATTTAATTTTAATTTATTTTTATCATTGAATCAATTAATCATGTATGTAGTTATTAAAATTAAAGTAAGAATTAAATTATTGATTAGTTTAATTGATTTTGATCAATTTTAGAATCATTGTTTTATTTTTAAATATTATAAATATATATAATATTTTAATTTTTAGAGCTATTTTGTTAGTATTTTTTATTATTAAACCAATTGAATCAAATTAATTGAACTAACCAATTTAAAATTTATAAATTAACTAATTCATTAATCAATTCAATTTTAAAAATTCTAATAGATAATATATTTTTAACATTGATGAAACATGAACATGATAAAATTTTTACAAGTTAGAAAATGAGAAATCATTAGTTACTTTTCCAAATGATCACAATTTTTTTTTAAAAAAAAGGTTGGATAGTAAAAACCACTTTACTTAATAGCTTATTGAATTAAATAATTTTATTAATTAACTTAATAAATTATTAATTTATAAAAATAACTATATTTATGCAAAATAATAATGTATATACTATATGTATTAATGTATATACAACTTGTTAATTTATATATTGATGGGTTTTTAAGAATTTTTTCTATAATGCATTGTCTTATATTTAGCGAATTATTAATTTAATATGTTAACACCAAATAAAAATCAGCAAAAAATATTATTTAAAATGTTATTAGTTAATCAAATATTATTTTATCAAAATTATAATGTAATTTAGTAAATATTATGCTAGCAACAAGAATTAAGAAGCACTAGTAAAATTTTAGGGCTTATTTTGTTTAGTTTTTTATTTTTATTTTTATTGTTAAATTTTCAAATTAAAACTATTATTAAATATATAATTTTGAAATTTATTTTTAAAAGAAAAAAATATATTATCAAAACTGTAAAAATCATAAAAAAAAATTATAATATTTCTAAAAGACTATTTTAGTTAAAAAGAATAAACATAAAAAAATTTAATATACAGTTAAAACCAAATAATCCCTTAAATTTTCTATGTTTATAGAAGAAAAAGCTATCATGAAATTGTTATGTTGCTAAAAAAAAAATGCTTGAAGAAAGTAGATATATGCAAGGGATCTAATGACAAAAAAAAAACTTATTTTTTTCCGAGTTTTTATATTATCGCCTAATACTTTTAAAATAGCATATAACACTCAAAATTTTGTGAACTTTGTTATTAGCATCTTTTAATCAAAATTAAATCCCAAATGAGACTTAACTGGTGATAAAAATATGAAATTAAATTCTCAAATAGTACTTTTTTAAGTGATTTTATGATACGATATTTATAAAGAAATAGCATTAATAATGTAACAAATTATCATACGATGATTGTAAATAATTTAAATCACATTTTCAATTAACAATAATATTTGGTTTATTATTTAAAAAGTAACATTGAAATATTTAAATTTATTGTGCGTCAAATAAGAGAATAAAAATTCAATTCTTAGTGGGACGCTTCAATATAGAATAAATCAATGGAGGCATAATCCTTTTTTTTTTTTATTTTTTGGCTAATTAAAATAGCCCTCTCTCTCTACTCTCTCTCTGTCTGTGAAATGTGTAATGGCTCCTGATTCGCAATTGGGGTTAGAACTGAAGTGGGCAGTCACATTGGGGTTGAACATGTGAAAAGAAATGACAACAAACATACGGAACAATATCTCCATTGGATACTTCCTCTTCCTCTTCCTCTATGAAGCCCAACCAACAAAGAAATCCAAAAAGCAAATCCCACGACCCGCCCAAAAAGATCCCAGAGCTCCAACTTCAAAGCATAAAATCCCAAACGGGATTGTACTTCTCTGCACCACTAATTAATTAACTGGCAAAATGGATGTTTGTGATTTAATGACGCTGCTACTGTAATTAATTATGAGTAAGATCTCCCGATCCTGATTTGTCTCTCTCACTTCACTGCACGCAAATGGAGGATTATCATATCTCGCGGGTCCTACCCTCAATCTCTTCAGATTTTCGTCACCCTACGTACGTTATTTATCTTTTGATGGATGTGACGCAACCGATCACGGCCAACCTAGTGCGCGACTTTCCATTTGCCAATTTTGACGTCGCCGGTTCCAGTCTCCCCGCTCCAAGTAACGTCCAATATTTCTCGTTGCATTTTTATTAACTTCAAAAAAAAAAAATTTAAGTGAAAAATAAATCAAAATAAAAAATATGTACTGTAAGTTGTTTTTAAAATTTTTGTTTATTTGACATATAATATTCTTCGAAAATAAGAAAAAAATGATCGACCAATGGTAAACAAAAACTGATAAAATCATTCATATTTTCTTCTTTTATATAATTTTTTATTTCAATGACAATTTCTGAATTATTCCTATGTTCATATGTATTTCGATGCCGTTGTGGGGATCCGTTTCTCTGTCGTCAGGTCTTCGCCACCAAGCGACCAGGTCAGCTCCAAAATATATAAATATTTTTTTTAAAGAAAAATTGACGAGGTGAGTTGACTGTTGGTCAACTGATTTTTCTTCGATGCGTGAATGGCGATCAGAGCAGGCAAAAGGCTGTTTTCTGCCTCGAACTTGAAGCTCTCTCTTGCTTTCTCTGATCTGAGAGTTTTGACTTTTCTTTGCGTGTTTTCATTTTCATTCATTTTTGTAAAAGCAGGATACATATGCACAATACAAAATCAAAATAAATCCGACTATTTTCGCGTGTAATATAATTAAATATAATAATTTTATTAAATTTATATTTCATTATATTTTATTGCAATTGTTTATATTTTATTAAACATAGTCTTGTATTTATTTTCAAGCCCAACCAAAATTATATATTTGCCATTGAATTAATAATTTAATAGTTAAGTATTCGAAGATTCTTAAAATGAAATTAACAAAATTTAGGATCCTGATTTTTTCAATATGAAATTAACATCTAGTTAAAAATTTAATAATAATTAATAATTCGCTTAAATCTTGCATCTCCTAATATAACATTCCAGATTATATATAAGCCAATTAAAGAAATTATTTATAATTATATGTTTATATTATTATTAATACTATTACATTTAAAATTTTAATATATAAATAGAGAGATATAGTTGCGTAAAGTCTGAGGAAGCACGAAGCACAACTCAATTCCAAAACAATTTTAATGAAATAGGATAATATTATAATTTTAATATTTCTTAAAAGTCAAATTTAAAATAAATAAAGGTGCATTTGAAAAGTAATATGAAATAGTGACGCTTTCTATAATATGATAAATATTCAGGGACTACTTTTCATATTTTATAAAATTATAAATGTAACACCATGACACTGTACTTTTTCTTTGTTAGTCTTATTTTTTCAATTTAATTTCAATTTTAATTTATTCTTAAATCAATTAATTATGTATGTATTTATTAAAACTATTTTTTATTTTATTTTTCTTCATGGTTATTTTAATTATTTTAAAATGATTTAGTTATTAACTCTTGAATTGACTCTAGTAAAAACAATTGTTGTCAAAAAAATTTATATTTATCTATAATAAATTAAATTTTATGACATAAATTTTCATTAACTATAATGTAAATTTTTAAAATTTCCATTAAAAATATAAGGGAAATGAAACAAATATTAAAAAAAAAGTTCATTTCTTGTAATCTTTATTTTTTTTTTTCCGTATCTCTTACAAATTCTAATTAATTGTCGTAATTTATTGATTTTTACAAAATCACTGTTATTACTTTATGAAATTTTTATATATTATTTTTAATTATATCCTTTAATTATAATTTATATATCCATCGCTATATGTAAACTTTGATTTAAATATTTGTAAATTTAAATTATACATTAGTTGAGGATATAAACCTTGTGCAATATAGACTTTTCCCAAATTTTAATGCATAAAAGGATTTAGTCAAAATAAAGTTTTTTTTTATGTTCTTTATTTTCAACAAAATAAAACAATTGAGAAAAAAAAGTACATGTACATATTTATATTTTGTTTATTTATTTGTCCCTATAACGGATGCACGTACTTTACACTTAATGTAGGTGAAAAATTAATTGTATTGATCCCTTTATAAAATAATTAAATTTAACCAATATCTTAATTTACTGATAATGTGAAATTATTTATAAATAAATTTTAGAGTTTATATCTCATCGATATAATTTTTTATTTTTAATATTAAAAAAATTAATTTTGTGAGCAACTACCTGATTTTTTTTTTTGAGCCATGCAAATAGATTTTATTCATATAAGTTTACCTCATAAAATGAAAAACTTCGATCTTGTTCTTATACTTATAGCATTAAAAAAAATCATTTATGAATCCAATTTGTTGACAAATTTATATAAAGAAGTAAAAAATCGATCTAAAATAAATTATTAGATGATGTAATCTCATGATCATTCCTTTTTTATATAAATAATTTTTTATCTCGTGATAATATCCACATATCATATAAAAAATGAATTAATTACTCTAACTTTTTGATATTTGTCATATTATACTAAATTATCTCTTACTTTTAAATATTATATTAGATTATCCTCCACGTTTTGTTTCGTTATACTAAAAAATTATTTTGTTAAATTTATATGCATACCATAACAAAATTTTAATATAATAAGGCAAATGTGAGAAATATTTTATTATAATATTTTAAAAAATGATAAACAATTTAGTTATATATGATAAATACTAGAGAGTTTAGAGTAATTAATTTAATAAGATACAAATATTTTCTTTGACTAATGAAAAAATGACCTTTTTAACACTGAATAATTTTTTAGTATAATAGAACAAATATGAAATATGACTTAACATAATATTGAAAAGTGAAATGACAAAATAATAAACAAAAAAAAAATCTTTTAAATGAAAAGTGAAATGATAAAATAATTCTCCACCGAATAAAATTTTTAACTCCTCCATTGCGAATTTATGAATGTAAGATATATGGCGCTGAACCTGTGGGATTGTGGGTGCTAACATGGCCCCCTTTTTGTTACACAGATTTTGAGCCCATTGAGAGAATTGAATCATACAATATACTCATTATAATTAAATATAATCTCCTTTTTGAGTATCAGATTGAATTTGAACTTTTTTGTCATTAAGAAATACATAGTGGAAAATTAATTATTTCATTGGTAGACTATAGAATAGTTTATTTTACCAACACTCTATCTATAAAGGTGTATATGCAAAGCAATTGTGTTATTGAATCTTTGTATGAAATAATTTCATGATCTCCAACCAGACAAGGTCAATCTCATCTTTAAATTTGGCTCTTAGAAAAGGTTGGTCACTCAGAATCCATGTTCCCAGATAAAGTATGACTTGTCTTTTTTTTTTTTCTGGAAAAAGAAATATAACTAAAAGTGCCTCGAGTTTGATATATTTATTGGCTATGTACATTTGATAATGGATATAAATCCATATATTTTTTTTGTATGATTATTTTTAAATTTTATATTTTCTTTATTCATGAAAAATTATTTGTTTTTTATAAGCATTTTATTTGCTTTCAAGTTATTAAATATTTTAAATCTTTGTTATGATGATTCCCAATTTGTGAACGATATTTAGCTATCTAGCTTGTTTAAAGATTATAAAGAAATTAATTTGTAATTCATAATAAGGGTGGATCACAAATTCATAATTAAAAAATCAAATCAAATTAAAAGAATTACATCGAAAAATAATAAATAAAAAATAGCTGAAAGTATCTAAACCAAATAGAATTCAAACAATATTAAACTTAACTTAATCAAATAATCAAATTATATATATATATA
>CATIWR010690479.1:0-36464 GCA_949677035.1 Omphalea diandra | reverse complement strand
TATATATATATATAAAATCAAGGTAGTTAAAAGCAATAGGCGCACTCAAGGCGCTATAGTCTTTTATCGCCTGAGGCACAAGCTGCAAAAAAATGCTCGCCCTAGCAAAGTAATTCGCAAATTTCAAATATATATATATATAAAGAAAAAATCAGCTCCATAAGTATAAGAACATTCAACACATAAAAAACAACTTAAAAGTGAAAATAGCTAAACTTAGAAACTCGAAACCTGCATAAAGTTGTTATATTTTTGTTTTCCAATGTCCAAGACTCTTAAGTTCAAAACCATAAACATAAAGCTAATAGTTATATAATAAAATCCTAAAACTTATCATAGTAAAACCATAAACATGACAGGTTTCAACTAAAATCTGCCTAAAACTTATCATAATAGGACCCTAAAATCCATCACTAGAATCTTCATTCAAATCTTTATCACGTTCAGCTAAATTACCACTCTCATATCCTTCAATTTCGTCCACGTCAGTGTCAACTTCTATATCTTTGAGAACAAGTTGTGATTGTGAGGAACTTGAACTTGCCTCTAACTTGGTTGATTTTGGTTGACTTCTTATATTCCTAATCATTTCTTCAATTCCAACTGCATTTGCTACTACACCCCATGTCGAGCCATTATTGTCTCTATCACAAAATACACTATTCCTTTTAGCATCTTCATCTATATATGACTGAGCACCCAATTTCCCAATTAGCAATTCATTTTATCAATATCCTCTAAGGAAATTGGATCAATAACATCTCTTCGATCATACAGTGCTTTAAGAGCTTGATTGTACTTCACATACACCAAGTCATTTATCTTTTACTATGCAAGTTTATTTCTCCTTTTTGTATGAATCTAAGTAAGAATAATGTCAAAATAAGAGAAGTTACTTAATTGTACACTTGGCAGAATTTAGAACTCTTTTAAGTAATAAAAAATTTGAAGTGTATACCTCCTGTAAATTTGGGTAGAGCTCCCATAGAGACTCCACCATTCAACTGCAAATCATTTTTACCTATAATCATACACTATATAATAAACTAGTACTTAGAATCTAAAAGCTTTAAATCTACAAATTGATATTCCCTTATAATCTAAACAATATATGCTAATCTAATTAGCCTAATCCTAAACCTAACTCTACTTTAAATATTAAATATCTGGTGCTTTTGTCTTCATCTAATATCTAATGGAATGCCAGAAATACTTTCAGCCCTCTTGTACATGGATAACTCACTCATAATTTTATGTTAGACTTCATGACTTTGAACTAGTTTTCCTATTCAAGCATAAAGTCCAATTGCGACCTCTTCATCAAACTCAATAGCCAAAATATCATAAAAAAAAATTCAAGATTTAAGAAATGGCTAGCCATATGTAAACGGTGGTAAAGTTGGCATTCCCATCTTTCATAAATAATTTTGAAGTCATCTTTGTTCTTCAACTCATTACCATTGAAAGATTTCATAATAACTTCCTTAGCATGATCCATTGCTTCATATATGTATCCCATAGTCGGTGTCTTTTCATTATCAATAAGTCGGAGAACTTGAATAAGTGGTCTCATTACTTTAGCATATAAACAACATTATTCCAAAAAGAGGCATCAAAATTGTTTTTGTTGCATGTTTTCCTTTTGTTTCCTTTGCCCATGGACTAGATGCCCATTCTTATGAAGTGAACATAGCTCTCAACAAGCTCTTTTGTTTGTGAACACATTGCAAATTTAGATAGGAAGTACAAATTTTGGTTTTTTCGGGTCTAATCAACTCACTTTGTTTTGTAAATTCTCTCATCATATTCAAAAGATGAGTATGGTTATATATATATCCTATCATGCTAAGTGCCCTCTCTATAACATTTGAAATCTTTGAAATCTTCTCAATATCTTCTAATATAATATCAATGCAATGCGTTGCACAAGGTGTCTAATATAAGTGGGGTTTTTTTGCTTCCAACAACTTGCCACCCAAATTAAAATTAGAACCATTATCGGTTATAAATTCATCAAACGTGACAAATACTATATCAACTGATTTTATGAAAGTTGATGCATCAATAGACTTCACAAACTTAGTTCCAACTGGACAATTGACTAGGGAATTTATCAAACTCGTATTGGTTTTGCTACTCATCCCATCCGAAATGATGGAATAACCATGGTTCTTCCAAGCATCCTCATGATTCTTTGACAACTCATTTGTGTAGGCAACTTCTTTCTTCAAAAGGGGAACTCTTAATTCATGACAAGTAGGAGGCTTTAAGTTTGGTCTATACTGTCTGATAGCTTCAATTGCACATTTAAAAATAATCCAAACGAGCAACATTAAAAGGAATTCTTGCCTAGAAAAAGAACTTGCTAATGTATTAGCAAGCAGTGGCTCTTTTCTCTTTGTCTAGCAAATATTAATATTAGTTTGCCTTAATTTTCCCTATTTCCTAAGTTTTGCCACTACTTCAGGCTTCTTGAACATAAAAGCATCTATAAAACCTCTTTTCTTAGGTATAATCATATTCTCTTTGCTATTTTTGGCACTACTCCTTCCTTTACTAGCTAATCTCTTTCCATTTGAGTTGATTGTGCACTCTTCCTCATCTTCAACCTCAGTCATGTTTTCTACATCATCAAAATCTGCTAACTTATTGTAATTAACTTCTTCTTGTTTTTTTTTTCCATCATATACTATTGTAATTCCATCCTAACATGTTTTGGACACTTCAAACACTTCTTTACATTTTTATTATCCCCAATCTGATGTAGTTTTGCCTTGCATATACTAGCCTCTATCACTTTCCCACAAAAGGAACAAGTCATTGAATTTGTGTCTTTAGGATCTTGCAAGTAGTTGTTTTTGCACGCCAGATCTTTCTTGTTGTCATTAGGTATTGAACCATCAGTGCATGACTGCCTATATCATAAAAACACAAAGCTATAATAAGCAAGTTAGATGTTTGTAAATGTTTAGATAGAAAAAGTTTGCAGTAGTAATTGATAGCAAAAGTTTGATGTGTTTGAGAATAAAAATGTAAAGAAAGAATAAAGAACAACAATAAGTTGAAATATCAAATGAAAACATTTAAGAAGAAAGTTAAAAAAATTCAATTTGTAGTCTCCATTTGATGAGAAAAATTTGATGTTTTTGGAAATAAAAAGGTCAAGAAAGAATTGAAAATAAGAATAGATTGTTGAATAGGAAATGTAAAACATTTAAAAACAAAATAAAAAAATTCAATTCATAATCTCCATTTTAAGAAAATAAAAAATTCAGTTTTAGGAAAAGAGGAATTGAAAAAGATAGAAGTAGAAGGAGTCCATAATAAAAGAAGAATTTTAAAATAATAGTAGAAGAAGTAGATGTGGTCCAATAAAAGTAATAGAAAAAACTTACTTGTCGTTGCCCTTGTTCATCGCGGGGACCACTCAAAATAAAGTATTTTTTGACTTTGTTGGTTGTTGTACTTTGCTTTATAGAAAAGGGATAGTGGTTCTACTATTGGTGTTAGGAGAGGGTGGTAGTTGTCTTTGTCTTTTTTTTTTTTTTAATATAAAAAACCCTAGATGATGTGAAATATAACCCTAAAAAGACTTTCCTTTACCATAATACCCATAAAATTATAAACTACAGTTTGCCTTTTAAGTAATTTTAGTTCATAATTTTACTTTTGAGAAAGGTCATCGCCTTCTTCAACTCTCGCCTAGTACCAAATGTTTGCCTAAACGCAAAAGACGTGTGCCTAATTGAACACACCTTGCCTGTCATGTTAAAAGGCGAGGATAGTCCATATCACTTCGCCTGTGCGCCTAGGTGAGCACTCGAAGCGTTTTTGGCTACACTGTTTAAAATAATATATATATATATATATATATATATATATATATATATATATATATATATATATATATATATATATATAGTTATATTTAAATATAAATTAATATATATAGTTATATTTATATTTAAACTTGATTTTAAATATATATGGTTATATTTAAATTATTAATAAATTAATATCATCAATAAATATATAAAATTATTATTAAATTGATTTACAAGTTTAATGAATCAAATATTAATAAATTTGAAATAGATTTATTAAATTCATAAATCAAGTTTAAAAGTTTATTTTAAAATTTAATTAATAAATGAATTAAATTTTAAGTAGTTTAACCAAACATAGGGTTCAAATTATTTTTTTCAAACTGAATTTTAAATAGTTTGCTAATAAAATTGATTCATTGCATGGGAAGAAGTTGGAGAGAGTTAATGGAATGAAAATGGAGTTTAACATATTAAACTCATTTGTGAGTTTTTTTTATGATATAAATGAAAGTAAATAAAGGTTAAAAGTTTATATCTATTTACTTTTAAATATCTATTTTTCTTAATTTCAAATTGGAGGTTAAAGGATAGAATAGAAAAATTTTAGGTAGTTGACATTCATTAACCTATTGAGATCACCATTGAAAGTAAAACCTCTTTGCTGGATTTCTTTGTTGTTAATTCCTTAATATATTCGAGTAAGAGTTTGATTGAACGTCACTTGAAAATTTTCATACTATTTTATGTTTGAGTCTTTTTGAGTTTTAATGTGCCTTTCTATATAAAGGTCTCAAGTGTTTTGTCATTTCTATTAATGGTTTTTCAAAACCACTCGTTTCGATTTGTTCTCACTAGTGGCCTGGATTGTCACACCATTGTAGCAATCTTCATCCTTCAAGTGTGAAGCTTGCCCTTCAATATTTGGGATACGTTCCATTTCTATGAGATCCTCTTCTATATCATTAGATTGGAATACCTGTGGCAACGTGAGAATAGTAGTAGCACAACCAAATGGCATAGGAATGCCACCTATTATAATGGTTCCTTCCAATGAAGGAGCCCTATCAGAATTGTCTACCGAGCTAGCCACAGAATTTACGTCTCATGTCTTTTTCTCTCAAACTTGGACTTCTCCACCTTTGGCTAAGTTTGTTGCTTCAGCCTCCTGCATTCCTTAGCTTTCTGCCTTAAGACCTAGAATTCAAACAAGAATTGCACAAGGAAATCAACCATATAAAATTAGTCCAAATGATAAACCATATGAAAAGGTCAAGATTTAAACAAATCCATGCAAAAGAAACACTTCTTGGTTGATATTAGCACCACATATTTCCAAAATTGTAGGTATTTTGAAAACATGAAATGAAGGACACATAATAAAAGCTTAGGTTTAAGACATTTTCTAAAAGCAAAAAATCTCAATTCACTAACACAACCTGCATATGATGATTGATTTCTAATAGCAAAAACCAAAAAAACCAAGCAACAAAATGCTCTAGGAAAGAAATTTTCAAGGCAAAAGGATAAATCCCTGCCTAACTTTAGTCCATAAATTCTTATTAAGTGATTAAACAGTATAAATCCTAGCAAGGTTAGCCCTTCTAGCTTACAACCGCGACATTCAAAAATCTATAGAAGGATCCAACAACTAGTTTTCTAAAGAGCCAATGACCAATTGTCATGCGTCACTGGACATTAGACTCAATTGAAGTTCGCCCCCGCCATTGAGCAAAAATCCAGTGCGAATGTAAATCGTGACCGCGGCATGAGTGTAGCGATCGCTACTTTCATTTGACAAGCATTTAATGCTAGTTTTGCTTAGCACACTTTGAAAATTTGAGCATAGTTTTGTTTATAATGTCTCTTTGATGGAGGAGAGTAGCCCCATTTGTTTTTACCTTCAATCAAAGTCGAAGTTGACATGACGATTTATACCTTATGGAATGTCACTCTCTACATATCTATGTTAATTATTTCATTTTTTTCACATTTAGCTTTTTATTGTCACCCTTTTTGTGATAATAACAAGTGAAAAAAGAAAGTCTTTCTTTTCCAATATTATCTTTTTTGTTACTTAAATAACTTGAATTTATAATCTCATAACTTAAAGATTACTATTCTTTTTGAAATGATGAGTATTATAATAATTTAAATTAAAATCATAAAAAATTATGAGTGGTAATAAAGCAAATAACAGTAAATTTTATTAGATATCAATTGATTGATTTATTTTTCATAATTTTATATCACTAATTTGAGATTTATTAATAACAATAAATAAAAGAGCTAAATTATTAAATTGCATGATTATTAATAAGATAACAAATTTCAATGAAATTATCAAGTGAGATAGGTGAAATTACCATTTTTATAAAAAAAAATTACTTCAAGAAAATAAACATAGAAAAAAAACTATGTTTACTTAAATAGTAAACTTTCTGTTCGCCTTTTTTTAAAAAAAAAAATTGTACAGGAATTAAGAAATTTTTTTTTGAAAGAAAGAATTAAAAAAGTATTAATTAGTTACATTTTACAGAAAGAATGACTAAATTACCTTTTTTTAATGAAAATACTTATATGAAATACATTAATTATACTTAATAAGATAAGGAAATAACTGAAAAAAATAATTAAAATCTTGTTGATATTCAAAAGTGATAAAAATTTTGAAAAAAAAATTAAAAATAACAGTTAATATGGAATAGATGAAGTATTAAATAAAAGTATATAATTGATTATGTATGGGTAAAAAAAAAGTTATTCATTTCTCAAACTAATAATTTAATTTTGGAAGTATAAAAATGGCCAAAGTACCAAATACACCCTTGAAGCTTGTCTCCTAGTGATAATGGATGACAAAATAAATTTTTTCATCAAATTTACCCATGAACTTGTATTTTATTTTTTCTTCAAATTTACTCATGAATAGTACTTTTACATATCATTGTACTATTGTTTAACTCATTTCTCCTTATATCTATCGCGATTGAATGAATGAGCATAATTATTATTGTACAAAGACATTGTTATGTCAAAGCGAAACTATATTTTTGAGATTTAGGGACTTAAGAATTTTTAAAATTTAGAAAAAATTGTATTTTTATCGAAACACATCTAAGTCTGGTTCTCTTAAATGTCTTCTCTAACCGTATAATTATGCTCATTTGGTCATTATGAGTTTCTTGTGATGTCGTTTGGTCTAACTAATGCTTCTACTACTTTTATGGACCTTATGAATAGGGTCTTTAGGCCTTTTTCTAAATAGATTTGTGATAGTGTTCATTAATAATATTATGGTGTACCTGATGAGTAAGGAAAAGCATGAGCAATATTTGAGACTTGTTCTTCAGACTTTACGAGAACATCAATTATATGTTAAGTTCTCAAAGTACGAGTTTTTGTTAGAAAGTATGACTTTTATTGGGCATGTGGTATCTAAGGATGGGGTGAGTGTTGATCAAAAGAAGGTTGAAGTTGTGCTTCATTGGTCAAGGCTAACGTCTGTGATAAAGATTCAGAGTTTTCTAGGTCTAGCAGAATTTTACAAGCGGTTTGTGAAAGATGTCTCTCACATTGTTGTGTCTTTGACAAAATTGATGAAGAAAGTGTGAAGTTTTTATAGTCAAAGGCTTATGCATAGAGTTTTAGGGAGCTTAAGGCTCGTTTGACTACAACACCGATGTTAGCTCTTCCTTTGGGTGTTGGTGGTTATGCATTGTATTGTGATGGTTAGTTTAGCTCTTCCTTTAGCTCTTCCTCAAGGCTTAGTTTAGGGTGTGTTCTAATGTAAAATGGTTAGGTTATTGCTTATGTTTCACGCTAATTGATGAGACACAAGTAGAATTATCCCTCACATGATCTAAAAATGGTGGTGATAGTTTTCGCCTTGAAAATTTAGAGACATTATTTGTATGGTGAGATTTGTGAGATCTTTACATATCATAAAAGTCTCAAATACATCTTTAATTAGAAAGATCTTAATCTTAGGTAGAAGAGGTGGGTAGAGCTACTTAAAGATTATGATTGCACTATATAGTATCACCCTAGGAAAGCCAATGTCATTGTAAATGCTTTGAGTAAAAAACCTTTTAGTAGTTTGGCTTATATATCTATTGTCAGGAGACCTTTGATTAATGAGATGCATCAGTTGGTAGATCAGGGAGTGCAATTGGACATCTCATCTAGAGCTTTCTTAGTTTAATTTCGTGTTAAACCTATCTTGATAGATAGGACATAGGCTAACTAACATCAAGATCAGGGTTTGAATAAGATTATGAATGGTGTTTGTTAAGGACGTAATAAAGAGTTCATAATAGGTGAGGATAAAGTTCTCTGTTATGGCTTTAGAGTGTGTGCTCCTAGAGTTGAAGGCCTGATAAAAGAAATTTGAGAGAAGCACACAACTCAGCTTACTTAGTGTATCTAGGTTTGACTAAGATGTACCATGATTTGATAGAGTTCTACTGGTGGATTAAAATGAAGAAGCACATTGCACAGTTTGTAGCTATTTGTCTAACTTGCTTGCAGGTTAAGGCAGAACATCAAAGATTTTATGAGTTGCTTAAATAATTGAAAAGTCCTCAGTAAAAGTGGAAGGAGATTGCAATGGACTTTGTTATTGGTTTGCCACGTACTCCATAGGGCTATGATTCTATTTGGGTTATTGTTGATAGATTGACAAAATCTGCTCATTTTCTAGCTATGAAAACTACTTATAGTGTCTCATGATTAGCTCAGTTGTATTTAGATAAGATAGTTAAACTTCACAAAATTACAGTTTTTGTTGTGTCTGATCGTGGTGCTCAGTTTATATCTCAATTTTGGAAGAAACTTCAGAAAGCTTTAGGGACTTTATAACATTTTAGTACTGTTTTTCACCATCAGACTAACAGACAGTCTAATAGGACTATCTAGACTTTAGAAGATATGTTTCATGCTTGTGTAATGGATTTTTGTGGTAGTTGGGATGGCCATTTACCTTTAGTGGAGTTTGCTTATAATAACAGTTACCCGACTAATATTGAGATAACACCTTATGAGGCTCCTTATAGGTGGAAGTGTAGATTGTCTATCTCTTGGGATGAGGTTAGAGTGACATGACTTATTAGACTAGAGTTGATGCAACAAACATTAGACAAGGTTTGTTTGATCCACGATACGCTTCTAGCTGCTCAGAGTCGACAAAAGAGTTATGTTGATCCTAAGCGTAAAAATGTGAATTTCTCTGTTAGTGATCATGTGTTTTTGAAGGTTTCTCCTATGAAGGGATTCATGAGATTTGGAAAGAAAGGGAAATTAAGCCTTTGTTATATCGCTTCGTTTGATATTATTAAGAAAGTTAGAGAGCAGGTTTATCGCTTGGCTCTTCCACTTGACTTTTCACATGTGCATCCAGTATTATTGAGAAAATGCATTTCAGATCCATCTCATGTGTTGTATTCCCAGACCATATAGTTTAGAGGTAATCTGTCTTATGAGGAATAGCTAGTGCTGGTTCAAAACCATTAGATTATGCAGCTCCGTTCTAAAGGGATTGTTGTGGTTAAAGTCTTATGGCGCAATTACTCTAGTAGTGAGGCCACTTGAGAGATAAAATTTGAGATGCGAACTAAATATCCTCATTTATTTGAGTCAACAAGTATAATTCTTTAGTTATTTGATTCTTCAAGTTAACTCTTTGACTATAAAAAAAATTTGAGGACCAAATTTTTTTAAAGGAGAGGAGAATGTAATATCCCTTATTTTGATATATATATATATATACACACACACACACACACCAAGATTATTTTAAAATAAAAGAGATTTGTTTAAAAAAAGAAAAGAAAAGTATATGTTAATTTTATTTCACTGATGCCCTTGGTTTTCTCTCCATTATCACATTTCCTAACATTAATACAAATTAGCCACCATAACCCTTATTCACAAATATTGGCTTATCTCTCTTTCACCTTTGAGTTTTTTAGGCTTTTTGCTGCAAATATATATGAGAGATTAATTTTATCTTTGTGTTGCTTTCGACTCCTGTTCTTGTGATTTTGATCCATAGAAGGTTGGTACCTCTTCTTTCTTGTTTCTGCCAAAACAGAGTTGAAATAATTGTTTAATTACTGAGTTGAGTTCTATTGCATGAATAGTGGATGAATTATTGAAAGATTATTACTTGTTATTGTTTGAGCTAGCAATGAGAAAAAAATAACTTATGTGGCAACTAAAAAGAACTTTATAGTCTACATGACGCTTGAATTACATAAGACTAGTATGTGTGATAATAGTATCTGATAGCTTGTTTGGCAGTAAAGATTAGAACTTTCTTATGCGCATGGATGAGATGATGATTTATTTATTTTTAAACACTTATTACGTTATTTGTAATATATGTATCATTAATTGTTTATTACAAATTGGAATAAGGACACAAATACCTAAAACTAAATTATTAATGACAAATTTACCTCAAGCATTTACAATTTTTTTAAAAAAAACTGACTTGGACGAAATTTTGACAATTATATGCTCAAAATCTGGTAATAACTAAATTGGGCAAAATATAAAAAATAAATCTTCTTACCTTAACAAACTCCATAAAAAGAAAAAAGGAATTGCATATTCGTTACCTACAAATTAAGAGATAATCTTTTTATCTTAACCAACTGAATTTATCAAATTAAAAAATAACTTTTCCAAATTGATCTTCCACCATTATCGATTCTTCTTCCCAAATATGATTTATTTTATTAAATTTATTTACATTTCTTGATGGATGAAATCATTCTCAAGTTTATTCACTTTTCTTGATTGTTCAAAATTAATAAAATAGATATTTTTCCTCCCATAGAATTGCAAATTTGTAAAATATGTTATAGAGAAAAAAAAATTCTTCATGATATATGTTTCTCACACTAAAAATAAATTTAATATGATTTTGAATGATTGTTTTATTATTTAGAATAAAAAAATCATGAGTTTTGAAATATTGTGGATAAAAAAACAGGTAAAACGAATATGCTTGAACTCAAAACTAGACATAAAAGAGAGAGAAAATTGAGTTGTTAGAGGTTGAAGATGATATTTGTGCTTAATTCTTCATACAAAAAAATAGTTTGTAGGAAAATATTTATTTTATTTTTATTTTGTGTTTATTTTTGGTTGATACAACCATCGATAAACAAAAAAAAGAATTTAAAGACGATGTTTGTGTTTAATTCTCTTTACATAATAAAATGTTTACAAATGGTTTATTACTTATTTATTTTAGTTTATTACTAAGTTATAAATGATTTATTGCTGATTTAAAATTGTTAAAAATTAAATAAAGAAAAAATTTGCAGTAAAATATTTATTTTATATTTATTTTTTGTTAATGCAATCATCGATAAACAAAAAAGAAATAAAAAAAACAATTAGAGCGTAAACATCATATTCAACCTCTAATAAACATTATTTTCTTCCTCTTTAGGACTGATTTTTAGCTCAAAAATATTTATTTGTTAACTATTTTCATCTAAAATGTATAAAAACTCATAATTTTTTATTCTATACAACAATAACAAGACAAATAACTATTAAATATTAGAAAAAAAAAATCACAATAAAATGTTTATAAATAGTTTATTACTGATTTAAAATTGTTAAAAATTAAATATAGAAAATAATTTACAGAAAAAATATTTATTTTGCGTTTATTTTTTGTTGATGCAACCATCGATAAACAAAAAGAAAGAAGAATAATTAGAACATAAACTTCATCTTCAACCTCTAACAAACACAATTTTTTCTCTCTTCATGATTGATTTTTAGCTCAAAACTATTTATTTGTTAAAGATTTTTTATCTAATTTATATAAAGACTCATCATTTTTTATTCTAAATAACAATAACAACAACAACTACTCAATTTTAGAAAATAAAAACAAGATACAACAATCTTGTCTTTATCTTCTTCAGTTTTCTAGAGAGAAAAAATATAAAAACTCATCATTTTTTATTCTAAATAATAATAACAACAAAAACAACTATTAAATCTTAGAAAACAAAAACAAAATTCCACAATCTCATCTTCATCTTCTTCTTTTTCTTCATATTCTTCATTTTTTAGAGAGAGAAAATAAGTGAAAGAAATAAAAACAAAGAGACGAGTCTCGTACAATGCATAAGCCATATTATGTCCAATTTGATAAAACAAAATATGGGCAGCTTTCCTAAATAAAGATTTTTCAGCAAACTAAAATATGAAGAGATAAAAATGAAAAATAAAGGAAAATAGAAGTATAAAAAAAATAACAATAAATGTACCATAATGTCTTTTTAGAATATGTGGGATATAAAAGTGTTTGACAAAAAAAAAAAAGGGTGCACCGTGTCATTATCTCAAACTCATTCCTTTGCGTTAAATTTTTTTTTTTAAGAACAATACATTAGAGATTGTATTCAATTTGTATTTTGAAGTTGTTGTACGACTATCTAATGTAGAGGTGGGAACCATTCCATTTAAACTGAAAATTCAAACCAAATTGTGCTAATTCTAAGATTTTATTTGATAATTCGGTTCAATTTGATTTCTATTTTTAGAAAATTATGTTATTTTCGTTCAATTCGATTTTCAATTTTCAAAATTTTGAAAACCGAACTAAATTTTGATATCTCAATTTTTTACTTTATTTTTAAGATGAAATTTTATTTTTTAAATAATGTTTTGACTTTTTCACACTAATTTGTATCAAATAAAAGTTCTCAAAAATAATTTTATAATAAAAATTCAATAAAATTTAATCTAATTAAATGTAAAAATAAAAAATCCAATGAAATTGGACCTTCAAATAATCCAAATTGAAAAATTGAACTGAACCAAATCAAATCGAAATATTTCTATTTGATTTGAACTGGTGTTAAATATTCTTCGATTTGCTTCAATTTATAAAAATATAAATTTTGATTTTTTGGTTTGAACCGAATGCGGACCCCTAGTCTAATAAAAGTTGGACCAATTTGTAGTCCTTTTAGTATTTTCATTTCTTCTTGTACGGTGAATGTTTTATTAAAGATAGTTATTATAATACAACACAATATCAATAAAAGTTCTCACAAAAATGAAGAAAATTTCTTAACGATAATAGAATGGCATGAAAGAATTTTTAATCATATGATGTAATTTTGGTACTTCAGACTCTATGAGAGAGTTAAAAAATATATTATGGTAGTGATTCCTAAATGTGGATTAATAACTCAAACTACCTAATAAAGTGAGCAAAGTTTAATAAATAATAATCTACAAAGTGGAATGCCACAAGGAGAATCATTAATTCTTTTCTTTTTAAAATATGTAAAGCACTTAATTCATTTATAGACAGAAGAAATTTGATTGCATAAGACAAAGGAACACATTTAGATTGTGTATTTGAGATTCTTATTGTGACCTCATCCGTAAGTTTTCTCATATCAAAAATGTCTTCAACTCTTACTTTCTTACAAACACCAATCTCCTATTCAGTAACTTTTAATAAATGAGCTCTCATTCTAGTGTAAATTTCTTGTTTTTGTTGATTACTAAAATTACATATCTACTTGACATTACCTCTTCCTTCCTCTGTTTTTGCTATTTCCACTAGGAATATAAATGAATTGAGATAGCTCAAAAATTACTTATGATCAATTCAAGAAATACTCGAAATCAACTCGAGATTAATCTAGGTGAGCTCGAGCTCGAGCTACTTGAGTGATCAAGTAAACCAAATTTGATAATCAAAATACTCTATTTGAGAGATTCGCGAGTCTAATCGAGCTTAGGCAATATTAAGTAATTTTATTAATTTATCCTTTGAATATGTGATATTTACAATATCATTCAATCGAGCATAATCAATCCACGCTTAATTGAGTTTGAGCTTAATCGAGTTTATTCAAACCAACATTTTAATTCACAAGATTCAAAATTATATAAATAAGTGAGACTAATTAAGTCGAGCTCAAGTACTCGACCGAGCTCGAGCCTGACAAAGTTTGACTCGACCCGACTCAATTATGCCACTAATTTCTACAAAGGATTATTTTCATCTACTTTGTAGTTGTAGAAATCACACTATGGCTAGAGCTAGGAATTTTAGTATTATCCATGAAATTCAAAAAAATAATATAAAATTTGAATGAAATTATACAAGTATTAATAACAACCAAAATAATTAAAATGATTTCATTAATTATATAAAAGCTATAAAAAGAAGGAAACAATTGCCCATATAAAGTGAGAGTAGAAGCAGGATTTCTCACAAAATGGTTATTGCTAAGAGGAAAGTACACCCTCCACCATATTTTTTTAAAAAAGGACTTTGTACCCACTGCATTTTTAAAAGGCAATATAATATATCAACTTTTGCCTTTTTATGCTCCCATTCTTTTAGCGTTTCATTCTTACATTATTCTATTTCCTCACTTCATTACTAATTTCCCTTCTCCTTCGCCACGATCAGCGTTGCTCCGCTCCTCATGGAGATCACTTTCATGCGACTATGCCATCAAGCTAACCGCGTCTGTTGCCCACAGTCATTGTCACCCGACTCTCCTCACCCGACCCTTAAATCAAGCTCAAGGCCTTTAGAGAAGTCAAGAACCAGATCATAGGTAACTGCACCAAGAACTTTTCATTACTCAGCCTCGACGCCATCCCCATCATCTCCTTCATCCTTCCCTCCGTCATTGTCGTCTCCGACTCTCAATTACCGAATGCTGCCATTGGAATCTTTAAAGAGAGGAAAAGTCATGTTGTTGAAGATTGAAGATGATGTTTGCATTCTATTTTTTTTCCTAAGATCTAATAGTTGTTTTTGTTGTTATTATTGTTTAGAATAAAAAAATCATGAGTTTTCATGTATTTTAGATGAAAAACAGTTAACAAATGAACATTTTTAAGCTAAAAATCAGTCACAAAAAGAGAAAAAATTGTGTTTGTTAGAGATTGAAAATGATGTAAATGTTCTAATTGTTTTCTTCTTTTTTTATTTTATCAATAGTTTCATAAATCAAAAGCAAACCCAAAATAAAACTAAAATAATTATTTTCCTTCAAATTATTTTCTATACTTAATTTCTAAAATTTTTAAATTAGTAAACCTAAAATAAAAGTAAATAACATAAAAATAAATATTTTAGTATGTATAAATATTTTTTTACTTGATGTTGTCATAAAAAAATTGTATTCGTTATAAGTTGAAGATGATACTTATATTCTAATTGTTCTTATTTTTCTTTTGTTTTATCAATAATTTCATAAATTAAAAGTAAATCCAAATAAAATTAAAATAAATATTTTTCTGTAAACTATTTTCTGTACTTAAATTTTAAAAATTTTGAACTGTTAAACCTAAAATAAAAATAAATATTTTACTATGTATAAATATTTTTTACTTGATGTTATAAAAAAAATCATGTTTATTAGAGGTTGAATATGATGTCTACGTTCTAATTGTTCTTCTTCTTTTTCTTTTGTTTTATCGATAGTTTTATTAACAAAAAGTAAACCCAAAATAAAAAGAAAATAAATATTTTTTACAAATAAGTCAGTAATAAACCATTTGTAAATGTTTTACTGTGTAAGAAAAAGTAAACACAAATATTGTCTTCAACCTCCAACACCATGATTTTGTCTTTTATGATTAGTTTTGAACTTGAACATATTCATTTTTAATTGTTTTTCATCCACAATATACCAAAACTCATGATTTTTTATTCTAAACAAATAAACAAGCATTAAAATCATATTAAATTTGTTTTTTAGAGATAAACATATATAATAAAGAACTTTCTCTGTCTAAAATAGATCCGAAAATCTCTAATTGTGTGTCAGAAAACGAGTTTGTTTTCATATTTTCGTTTTGATAATATTTTTTGATGATGTCAAAATAGAGAAAGAGACACATAGAAAGAATATGAGATTTTAATTTGATGTGAGAAGAAGAATAAGAGAGGACGATGAGGAAGGAGAAGAAAAACAACAACGTTAAGAATGATGGAGCGTATATTAGGTACTCTAAGGCGCGAATGAGTTTTTTAGGAACAGAAATTAGGGATTGTATATTTGTCTTTAGTTCTTTTTATTTAGATATTCCTGTACAAAACTCTATTGCTAATATCTTCTCTGGCTAAGATTGTGGAAAGTCCAGCAAATAATAAAATTTTTAATCCGTAGTATTTAGGTGTAGAAGAAATAGCAATTTAGTTCAAGCTGTAGGAGAAAATGGTGCAGGAAAGCAGAATGTCGGATTCCATTTTATTATATATTTTGTCTCAAAATTAGCAATTGGCTTCAACCTAATTTTTTAAGGCCTTTAACTGTAATATTATAGCTATAATTTCTACTGCATCATTGATATAAACTTGTGTAATTTGACTACTCTGCTCTGGTTGGATTATGACTAGCATTATGTATGATTGCTTAACACTCTAGAGATCAATCTTTGCTCATATATGAATTTAATCCATTATCATTAAAGAAAAAGAAAAAAAGAATGTTTGATTTTTATTATTATAATATTATTTTATTTTTATTCGATTTTGTTTAAGTAAATAATTAAAAAATATTGGTCCAACACTCCAAAAATTGAACAATCAAGTCATTTGTTCGTTTAGAAAATAAAGGTAAGTGCAAAAAAAAAAATGGAGAACAGAATCCAAATCCAAAACAGTAAGTACCAAAAAAAAACTGACCTAATTTGCAAGCCGTTGTCATTGCTGTTGTTCAACTGTTGTCACCTTCACGAATCGCTATCGCAGAAGAATGATGGGTGGTGAGTAAATATATATATATATAGAGAGAGAGAGAGAGAGAGAGAGAGAGAAAATAGAATGTTTGGATTTAAGTTAGGGTTCATCCCGTCAATATTTTGTTTCCTAACAAAGTAATGAACGTTTCTTTTTTAAAAAAAATTATAAGGATCCAAAATATTTTAAGCCTATTTTAGTAGGATTTCAATATTTATCCACATCCGAAACGCAGAAACGTTGATTAAGCGGCGTTTCGGTGCAACAGAGAGTCACTAACTACTGACACGGTAGGTGTTGCTTCTCTCATTATGGAGGAATAGTCCAAGTGCAAGTGAATTTTGATCATCAACTACTAATATGGCACTTGTTGTCTGTCATTATACAAGAACCGTCCGAATGAAAATGGCCCAAAATCCAAAACATACTACTACACTGACATATGCTACTCTTAATAAGTCAGTCTCGTACTACTACTGCTGATAAGAACTTTATAAACAACAAAATTAGATTATTTTCATTATTTAACAAATTGTAAACTTTTACATTTTTTCATATGTTATTTATTATATTATATAAAAAATGCTAATTACAGTATCTCAAGTTGTACATCAATTCAATTAAAAGAAAGAAAAAATGTTACCTAAACTATCTATATGAAATTATAATTATGCTTAAAGTATATACATAAAATATATCATAGACATTTCTTATATTATATATTTAGACATCATTTGATTATTTTTTTTATTTATAAAAGCTTTGATCAAAAGCTCAAAAGTCAAAGACAGGCGCCAGATCGATAATAAAAAATAAATAGACACATGGTTTTTAAATCTTTATCAGAATTTCATTAATTGCCAATCTGCAAAATAATGTTCAAAAGAAAAAGGTAGATAAGATGAGACCTTAGCGCATGATCGAGACATCCAACCTGGAATTAAACTCTTGGATCTATCATCCTACCTTACCCACTACAGTAAGCATACAAATCAAGTTTATTCTTCAGTCAGTTATTCAGTTTCAATTAGCTATAGAGAATCAATCACTGCATCAGGGATGATATTTTAAAGCGATTCTAATTGAAGCAACTAGTCATGAGTTGCGGTTTATTTTTTAAGCTGACCAGGTCGTTGGAATGTTATATTAACTTTTTTTTTAATTGTATAATATAATGGCAGAAAAAAACATACTTTTGTAAAACAAACAAAAGCCTGCAAATTTCTTTGAAACAACTTCATATGTACATTTCTACGACAATGTTCTATTATTGTAAGCTGTTCTCATCCAAGAACCATTATGCGTTATAACAGTGAGCTCAGACCACATATCGGTTGGAAAGTCAGTGTCTCAGTTCTGTCCTCAAATTATAGCTATTATTGTCTAATGCTATCCCTGTCACATTCTGCACTGCTAAAATACAGTCATACGCATCCCATTCAGTCAGATTTCAGCACATTATATGAATGACAGTTTTTTTCTTTTTTTTTTCCGTTGCCAAGAAGGATATTGCATGTCAATGCAAGAGGCAGGACTTGCAATAACTTTTAATTACTCTGCATAAATTCGTAACATCACTGACAAATTCTTATCTGCAAAGAATATTCCAACTCATCTTCATGCTTAACCGCAATCAGATATCTCAACTCTCCTTGGTATTTACAGGAAAATGACGATGAATCAAAATAATAGAAACAAAAGGCAATTATACTTGCTCACTGCAGATCATATATTCCAGTAAAATAAAGAACGTACTCACTAGAACTAATAGATGCTGTAGATGACTTCTGTCAGGAACTCAAAACAAGACCCTCCCGTGCAATGTTGGTTACACGAAGAACAGCCTGTGCACTTAATGGAGAGAGTTTTGACTGACAGAAGTCCTCCCAAGAACGCAACTCTGAATTTTCAGATACTGTTGGTGTGATGTCATGTGACTTCTCATATACAGTTTGCAGCTCTAAAAGGAGGGTTCGAGCAGCCTCCCTTGATTCAGGAAGTTGGTCACTGAGTTGTGATGCAGCCACAAGGATCAATTTGTCAATTCCATATGATTTAATTCCCTCAACACCCTATTGAAACAAACATAATTAAATCATTAAGAGTAAAAATAACAATAAGTGCACGAAAAGAAAATCACATAAACACAAACCAATCAAGGTTCATGCTTTTTCATCAAGTATTCAAAAAATTACACCATAACAGATCAAATCCTCATTCTCTCTCTCACACACACACGCGCGCGTGCGCGCGCGTACAGACACATACATTCTGATAGGGTACAGAAAGAAGGATGAGAATCAGAGAATTAATCTCAGAAAGAAGAACAAACAAATCCGCATACACCCAATCGAGCAATTGCTGTCTCACAACTCAAGAGCATAATTTGTTCACATATTTTAATGAAGACAGTTTGCAGAGTGTGCTTTTGCAAATATGCATCCAACATACATATAGCCAGTTTGTCCCTACAGAGTTTGTCTTTCAGCACACACCAAGGACCACTATGGCAGCTTAACAAGAAGCCTTAAGTTGCATTTGGCCCTCAGAACACATGCAAAAGCACCACAGGCAAAGGGCCAAACTAGCTTCAGGCGCATGCGATAAGGTTATTTGCATTACACTAGAGGCAGAGGAAAAAACACAACTTACGCATCCAGCAGCTACAAAGAATAAAATAACAATATATCCATAGCCAATTGTCAACTAAAGTAATAAGGTACTCAACCTAAAAAACATATCTGTTTAAACTTACAAATAAAAAATCCAGTACTGTGAAAACATCAAATCAAAACAAACAAGATTACCATCTGCATTGGTAACATTGGAGATAGAAATTTATGAAATTGAGAAAAGCAAAATGCAATGAGAAGAAGAAGGTCCCTGAAGCATCACCACGTGTTACCATAATCATTTGTTATTAAAAACCAAGTGTAAATGATGGAAGGTATCAAACAAATTGTTGAAATAGCTAAAAAAGAGGGCATTGAAGTAACTCAAAAAAAGGGGCACTGTAAACCACAATAATAAAATTGAAAGGCAGATGATTCAATCAAAATTTGTTTTCCTACCAGTCGTGGCACACTTCGAGAAAAGAACATCGATGCCTTAGCTCGAATTCGAGAATTCCTGTTCTTAAGATATGGCTCTAACTTTGGCAACAACAGCGTAGGAGAAACCGAAGTAGTCATTGCCACCAGAGCTCTTTCAGCTGCCTCACATACAAATCTTTTGTCTTGTGAAGACTTGAGAAGAAGCTGTACAAGCTGCACCCATGAATTTGACCAAATTTTGAGAAAAATAAATATAGTAGTTTACATGTGAAGTAAAGATAATGTACAAAAGCACTAGCAAGATAAATAAGGCAAAGTCAAAAAGAATCAAGTACCAGAGGGTCCAATGAATCAATTAAGTGATCATTATATGCACTGAAAAAGTCAGCAGAAGTCATAATTGCAGTCTTACACACTGCACTTCTTGGATTCTTCAACGACTTCACAATGAGTGGTATCACATCCCCCCTATTTATTGAAAATGACCATTAGAAATGGATTCATCATTGAGTGGAGAAAAGAGGATGAGTGTCTTTGATTTATCAAAGTAATATCAATCAGATCAAGTAAAAATCAGAGACTTACAGCATATCCAGCAATGATTGCTTATGAAATACGGATAATCGACGTGCATTGTTGAGTGATTCACAAACCAGTACCCAATCTTTAGAGTCTAGCCCAGACAGGAGTGACTGACACATGAAACAAGAAATAAATGCATATAAAATAACAGGTTGGGGGAGGCCTACAGTTGCTAATGGTAAGTTCAATAAACTAACCTTTACACTGGTTTCAACGTCCTCTACATCACTCAAATTCTCAGACTCAATATATTCTACCTCCGAATTGCCCATCTCAGCACCAGGGTTCGTGGTTCCATCTCCATTAACATCATTGGTAATCAATGAGACAGAATTTTGTATAGGACACTTATCAACATTTTTATCAGTGTTGTCGCAATAAGGTTTGGTAAAACTCCCTTTGTTAGAGCTTTCGCTCTTCTTCTCAAGTAGCGTGTTTAGGTCTCTAAGAGCATTCCCCGACATCACTGCTGGACAAGTAGCCAATAATATCAGCAAAAATAAATCCAAGACCAACAATGAGAGCAAAAACTAGTCTTCTCAACCTAAAAAGCTATGAGACTTGGCAAAACGCCCACTCACTTCACAAGCAGCAAACCTGGAACAATTAATTAACTACACCCACCACCATTAGATTAGATTAGATGTAAGATCAAAATTCGCCATCCCTATAGTGAAACAAAGAAAACCTAAATCTCCCAAAAATCCATTTCCATTTCAAGAACAATCAATAAAATCCAGAATCAGCTAGATCTCACCACACACATATCACATTTTCATAATCAGACATTTCGATATATCTATAGATAGGTAGATACACATATAAGCATACAGAACGAGAGAGAGTACCGAAGACGAGAGGGACAAAAGAAGTGATCCGTGGAAGCAGCCAAGCGTTGCTTTTGCTTTTACTGTTATGTATTATATGGGAAAAGGGAAGACTTATTATAGGAAATGGTCTAGAGAGAGAGAGAGAGTGACGACTATAATAAGTAGAAACTGACAACAGTCAAATTGAGACGACGTCGCTGCGAGGGGTGCTATTCTATCCTTCCCGACTATGCCTGCAAGCACACGTGATTACCTGTTTTTTTATTTGTATTATTGCCATTTTGGGTCTTCTTATCTGCCCTTGGATTTGCAGTTAATGGCGAAACTACCACTATTTGATTTTTGAAATGACCCTCCACCGCGCTTTGAATTGATGCTTTAGCGTTTCAAAGGCAGGCCAGGGATTCATTGATTTTGTTAATTAAGCAATTAACACATCATTATTAATACTAATAATGATTAATAAAGCTCCGATCTAATTTTTCTGTTCCTACCCTTATGCTTAAATTGTTTGTTTAAAATTCCAACTCCAAGGTATTCACATCTTACAATTTCATACCACAATTTACAAAATTAAAATGCATTAACCGAATTTAAGAAAATAAACAGTATCAATTTATTTTGAAAAGGAAAAAAATAAAAAATAAATGCACTTGCTGGGATTTGACTTAAGTTTCTTGTTAGATTTGAACATAGACTTCCCTTATTTTATTTCCCAAACAAACCCTACTTCATGTAGAATAATGATTTGCATGTCACAAACTCATCCAAGTTGTTCCCTGATGACCATTCCCATCCCGGTGATATTACTCCCATCGACCCAAGCTGCACTTCAAAAAGCTTGGCTCAGGTTTCACTTGAAAGCTTAATGGGACATCCACACCTTCACTTGCAAGCTTGACTTTAGCTAGGATATAATCATTACAGAGTCTTGATATAAAAAACTTGATTTTTAGGGGAACATCCAACTTCTAGAGATGTGACAAGCTTTGGTCATTTGGGGGTTAGAGCTTCATCCCAAACTTATGACTTTATTATATCCTGATTTGACCAAGTACAAGCCATGCTTGGTGAAATGCCATATGAGCTAATCCAATATACCCTTATGAGGAAGGATGGTAGTGTTTATAGCAGCAACATCTTCAAGAAGCAATGAACTCTACATCCCAACTCCTGCTACCATCCAAAAATAAGTCTTTTAACTTCTAAAGATTCTAAACCTTGGCATCAAGTCCGGAAGCAAGGAATTTCTATATATCATATGTTTTACAGATATTAGGGAACTTCTATATATCATTTTTATTTGGTGATTTTCCTATGGATATGATTTAATTAATTTTTATATTTATTAAGTTAAAAGAAAGAAATCATCCAACATAATATTTTTTTCACATAGATTATGAGTGATAAATATTGAATGTTTTAATTTATAGATAAAAGTCCAATTTAAAATTTTTGCAATAACAAAATTCTCTTGCAAATGTGCTTACTATCATGATGTGAAGTAGTTTAACAAAACTGTTTTAACAAAAAAAGAGTTATTTGTATATTTGCAAATTATTATTGCTCAAAATTAGGTTAATGATGAGAATATGTGATGGGAAAAAATAATCGATGGTAAGAAAAAGTTTTTAGCGACAGTGCATAACTTGTTGATGAAAGGTTATTGTTTAGTTTCATCATATATGTTGCTCATAACTAGGAAGATATGATTTTGCAAATAATTTATTACGAATACAATTATTAGTCATTAGAGCGTCAATTTGGTATAAGAAGTAAAGTGGGATCCCAAGGGCTTAAAAAGTAGTTATTAGAGGCAGACGGTAGTGGTGGAGATATGATAACATAATATGGATCGGCGGAGACTGTTATGCAATTTCGTCGGTCACAATGAGTCTTTTACGATAGAATGGTCGTGGACTTGGGAACCTAAGATCAATTTGTGCACTTAAGTAGCTAATTAAGCTGTAAGATCCCATGTTGGTCTTCTTAAAGGAGACAAGATTGATTGCTGTGAATTTGTAAGGATTCAAGAACAGCGTGGTTTCAATAATAGTATTAGCTATTATATCTCTCTAAAATTCCAGCCTAGCTGAGGATGTGATCCTGATGATAGAGGGTATATCTCAAGAAATTGATGAAATGTTGAAAAGAGAAGAGGCTATATGGCACCAAAGGTATAAAGTAGCTTCACTACGAGATAAAGATAAGAAACAAGCTTCTTCCATTACAAAGCTGAAGGTAGGAGGAAGAGAAACAGAATAGTAAGGATTAAGGCTGTGTGGAATAGCCAAGGTCTTTCGGTCGTATTTTTCAAATTTGTTCAAAGCTGCAGATAACTTATCAACGGACAATGTCTTAGATTCCATGGAAAGCAAAGTTACTAATGAGATGAATCAACGACTTCTAGAGCCTTTTACTAAGGAGGGGGTCACCGCGACACTCGACTAGATGCACCACACCAAACCCCTATGCCCTGATGCTATGCCTGCCCTTTTCTATCAATCTTTCTGGTCAATTATTGAAAAAGATATTTTATTTATTATTCTATCCATCCTAAATAATGATATTGATCCTTCAGCTTTAAACCATATTTTCATAGCTCTGGTTCCCAAAGTTAGGACTCCTGAGACTGCCAAAAAGTTCAGACCCATTAGTTTGTGCAATCTTATTTTTAAATTAATCACTAAAACTATTGTCGGCCGTCTTAAGCTCCTCCTGCCACAAATTATACACCCTACTCAGTTAGCTTTTGTTCCAAGGTGACTTGTAACTGACAGTGCATTATTAGCTTTTGAATTATTTCATCATATGAAATCAAAGTCAAAGGTAAGAAAGGTATATTTGCACTTAAGTTAAACATGAGCAAGACGTATGATAGAGTTAAATAGCCTTTTCTTCAAAATACTATGCTTAAGCTTGGTTTTCATGCTAACTAGATTCGATTTATTATGAACTGTGTGACTACCCGTGTCATATACTATCTTGCTAAATGGATCTCTCTTGAAATTAAACCTCTATCTGGAACGGGATCTTAAAAAAGGAGACCCCTTATCCCTTACCCTTTTTTTTTTTTTTAATGCAGAAGGCTTTTCTTCTTTAATTAGATGGGTAGAACTTCACAACCGATTCTATGACATCTCTATCTCCCACAATGCCTTACCCATTTCACACTTGTTTTTTGAATATGATAGCATGATTTTTGGGCGGACGACAATTCAGGAAGTCAGTTACTTCAAACAGATATTGGAACCGTATGAAGACGCTTCAAGTCAAAGCATTAATTTAGACAAGTTTGAAATGATGTTTATCAAAAATGTCCAGACATGAATGCAACAATCATTCAAGGATGGAACAAGCTACTAATCTAGGTCTTCCAACAATTATAGGCCGTTCAAAGCAATCCATTTTTAATTGCCTCAAGGACAAAGTAATAAAAAAGCTCAAGGGATGAAAGGAGAAATTACTATCCACATATGATAAAATAGTTCTTCTAAAAGCAGTTGCTCGAGTTATACCAACATACATGGTGGTTGTTTTAAATTGCCAATTTTAGCATGTAATTAGATCAACTCCATGATGTCAAAATTCTGGTGGGGTAAAGAAATAAGAATGAAAGATTTATTGGAAATCTTGGGATATCAAAGGAGAAGAGTGGTCAAAGGTTTAGAGATTTTCAATCTTTTAACTTAGCAATGTTAGGCAAGCAATTTTGGCTATTACTAAATGACCAACAGTCTCTTCTAGCCACTAATCTGAACGCTATACACTTCCTTATGATCACAATGATGGATGCTAAAGTAGGTTTTAATCCAAGCTTTACATGGAGAAGTATTTTAGCTTTCCAACCGTTACTAGGGAAGGGTCTAGTTTGGAGGATAGGCAATAGAAAGAATGTTCGCATTTTCCAGGATTGTTGGTTGCCCGAACGACAATGTTTTAAAGTATGGTCTCAAACTGATTTTCTATATCCAGATGCTTGTGTTAATGAATTGTTGTCACAGAGCGAGCAATCCTGGAATCTTGTCCTTATTAATGACTCTTTTCGTTTGGTAGTAGAAGATGCAAAGTGAGAATCATCAATACTCCAATGGATCATCTTTTATAAAGATGGTATCGAACTTGAAGCTTTCTAGCTTTTCCTGATGCTCATGTGGTTGGCATGAAAAGTTGGAAATCGATATCTATTTTCAAGAGCAAGTTTTAACATTCTAGCTACAATCGAGTAGTAACTATGGTATTGCATGACTATCAGAATGCCCAAGTTTGTGTTCAGATGCGACGCATCCCTTCATTGATTGAAAATTGGACTCCACCTGCACAACCTTTACTTAAAATAAATATTGACGCCATAATTGCCCCAATAGGTGGTGGAGCAGGTTTAGGGATGATTATCAGGAATCATAAAGGAGAGGTTGGAATAGCTGCAGCACATCACTTGCTCGACAGGCTTAAAGTGAAGTCCATCTTCATATGATGGTGGAAAGTGATTGTTTGAATGTTATGCCGAGTTGTCACAGTTACTCACCAACATTGACGTACCTTGCTTTTTATTCACAAGATATTATGGATTTAACTTCTAGCTTTATTAATTTTAGTTTTTTCATATTCCTGGATTTGCTAATGAAGCAGCCCATCTTCTAGCGAAATTTGCCTTGACAGTGGTGGAAAATTCAGTTTTTTGGAGAGGTTCAGTGCCTCCTCCTATTAGCTTTTTTTTTTTTTGTATCTAAGGGATTCTTCTTTTTCCGTTTAATGTAATTGTTTTCTCTCAAAAAAAATAAAATAAAAGAAATAGTATAAATATAAAATATTTATGATCAAAATTTTATTATAATTTTATAAATGACTATAAAATTAATATTTTTTATAGTAAATTTCAAATATCAAAAAATATATAGCTTAGCATATTTTCCTCATAAAATATTTTTCTCAAATAATTTCTCCATGAAACAAATGAAACTTTAGTTTTAGTGATTATTCATAAAAAACAGTAAAGCGTCACCTCTCATACACCATCCACATCTTTTTTAAAAAATCTTTTTCATATCATTATTTTCCACCATTCTTTTGCTAATTAGACAATAACTAGACTAAGTTAGCAATTTAATTTAATTAAAATTGGATACTAAGATATCACAATTAGTGTATAATGATTTTGATTTGTGCATCTAAAGTTGATTTAATTTTACTAAATACTATGAATTTTTATTTTTAGACTTATATATATATATATATATATATATATATATATATATATATATATATATATATATATCTGTGTGTGTGTGTGTGTGTGTGTGTGTAATCTCAATTAATAATTAATTTAAGTGAGAAGGAGTTTATTTCCTTTAAGTGAGATCTTAAATATTGAAAGAATTTTATTCTCCACAGAGAGTCATTTACAGCTCAAATTTAAATTAAGCCTACAACTTTCTGAAAAATAGATGATTATACCAAAAAAATTATTGTCACTATTTATATTCAATGTCTTTCAAAACAACAGCGGCAGATCAACTTTTCAGTGTAAAACTATAACATGAATATTTAATTTTAGACTAAAAATATATAATTTTCTTATTTTGACATTTGTGTTACTCCATTGATAAAATTTTCTAAATTTGTCAATATATTTCCAAAAAAAAAAAGAGAGAGCAGCAAAACCAAAGAATAATATCCAAGATCTTTCTAGCATAAAAATATATATAAAAAAAAAATCAAAATCCATCGATTTGACTTCTCATCTATGAGTGAGTGGTAAATGAGTGAGTGTAGGTGGGATAAAAAAAAAAGAAGATAAAGTGATAAATTGCTTATTTATTTATTTATGACTCATTTAGTAATTATATGAGTACTCATATCCATTAAATTTATATAAATTTTAACTAACTCATTTACCTATTTAGTGTTTAAAATATATATTACACTATTTTATTTATAGATTTCATTTTTCTATTTAATTTTAATATATATTACATCATTTTTGTTAAAGTAGATTATTCAAACCTAAGTTAAAGCTCTTTTTTGATCTTGACAATATAGATTGAAAGTTCTAATGTCAATTTTAAGTGTTGTTGTTACAGTTTATAAGAGTTATCTTCAATAGAAGTCAATATCTTCATCTTTTAGAATAACATCCAAATTCGCGGTCAGTATTCCCTAAGTCATGACCGCGAACTGTTATAAGAATGGATGAAACTAGATCAGAGGAATTCACGGGCAAATTCGCAGTCGCGACTCGGCTGAAGGAGCCTTGGTTGAATCACAGAGAAATTTATGGTCTCAGTCACACTCAAGGCATTGATATCTCGCAATCGCGACTTTTCAAAATGGTTAGAACACAAAAGCTATATTTTCGTGGGTGACCAATGAAAAGCTAGCACGTGAACTAATCATTAGACACAAACGAGATTTTCAGCTGCAATTGAAAAGTCGCGACCACAAAAGAGTAGTAAAGACCGCGACTTTTGTCTGACAAGTATTTAATGTTATATCTGCCTAACACATCTTGGAGATTTATTTATAGTTTTAGAGTAATGTCTCTTTGGTGGATGTGAGTTATAAATACTCCATCAAACTGATGTTAATGCAAGAGAAAAATAATTAGTAGTGCCAAAACTCCTGCAAAGTTAATTCTCTACTTTAATTCCTTTGTACATAGTTTGATGTGAGCTTTAAACACCTTGTATAGGTTTGAGAGTTAGCCTAGTTGTAAAACTCTTGTATAGGTTGAGTGTGAGCCTTAGAAAAACACTTGTAAGGTTTGGTGTGAACCAAAACACTAGGTTGAGTGTGATCCTTGGGAAAACACTTGAAAGGTTTGGTATGAGCCTAAACACTAATTTGAGTGTGGGCTTGTAAAACACTAGAGATTGAGTGAAATACCCAATTGGTGAATTGAGGAGTAGATGTAGGGTTGGTTAATACCCGAACTACTATAAAACTTTTGTGTTCATTTTTCTCTTGCCCTTTCTTTAAATCTTTCATTCTTATGTGTTTCCTTGAAAATCAAAAGTTCAAATTTGCCACCAATTCAATCCCCCCTTGATGGTGTATAGGGCCAACAATTGGTATCAGAATTAAGTCTCAATTCAAGCCTTAATAATGTGAGAAAAAATCAATGGCATAAGAAAGAGTTCACTCTCATCTTAATCCCCACTTGGATGGCAATGATTGTGCTCTTTGGAAGCATAAAATGGAGATCTATCTTGATAGCGATCTCATTAACTTATGGGATTATATACTTGAAGAGTGGAAGCCTCCAACAAAAATGGTTGAAGGAGTAGAGATGGGAATTGCAAAAGAAGAATGGAGTGAAGCACAAAGAAAGGCAATTGGGAAGAACAAGAGGGCAATGACTATTCTTTTAAGCTTCACATCAAAAGAAGAAATTGAAAGAATCCAACATTGCCAAACTGCATATGGCATATGGAAAGCACTAGAAAAATATCATGAGGGCACAACTCTTGTGAAATCAAGTAGATTGAAGATGTATATGACAAAGTGAGAGCTCTTCATAATAAAAGACCATGAAAGTATCACTGAAATGACAAATAGACTCCTATCTATTGTCACAAACATGAAAAAGTTTGGAAGGACTCTTATAAACTATGAGGTAAACACTAAAATCCTCAAATCTCTTCTATTGGATGAATTTGGTGCAAAAGTATGAGCATTCAAGAGTCCAATCTAGAGATTGGGAAAGTGTCAACCGATGCCCTCATTGGTAAGTTCTAACTCATGAGATGGCTCTCAAGAAAGATGAAAAGATGAAGAAGATAAGAGGACAAAGACACAAAGAGGAGAAGAAAGCTCTGGCCTTCAAAGCTCAAGAAGATTATTCAAGCTTAAGTGACTCAAATGAAAGTGATAAAGAAGAAAAAGAGCTTGCTAAAATATCAAGAAGGACCAAGGAGTTAATGAAAAGGAGAAGAGAAAGAAGAATTCAATGAAAGTCATCTTCTTATCATCACAAGGAAAAGAAAAAGTCCTTTAAGGCTACTTGAGATGATGATTCAAGTGATGAAGATGGAGATGAATCAGCAAACTTTTTCTTTATGGCTCAAAAGGACTCCTCCAAAGAGGTAACTGTTTCTCCACACTCTTATGATGATTATGATTCATTTGATGATATAGATAAAGAGCTTTTAGAATCTCTCACTTTGAAATGTGACAAATACAAGTCACAAATGAAAACTTATAAGAAAAATGTTCAAACCAGAGGATGAATTTAAATCCTTAAATGATCTTGTAAGTGAGTTGAGGACTTCTAATGAAGAACTCAAAAAGTCTATAAAGAGTCTTTCTAAGTCTTCATCCTTTCTTAACTCTTTGAGAAAGGAAAATGATTTTTTAAAGGATAAAGTTATAGAACTTAAAAATTCTATCTCTAAATTTCATAAAGAGAAGGAAGCTTTGGATACACTTATTGTACCATAAAGATCTCCTTTAGTTAGACATGGTCTAGGCTTCAATGGAGCCTCTACATCTACTTCTTCACTCTCTACATTCAATAAAGCATCAACTCCTCAAACTTCAAATGTTGAGGTCATGAGGTAGAAAAGTGCTCCTGGCACTAAGCCGCCTATGCCTAAGGGCAAAGGAAAGACTCTCCAAGGCTCAAGAGCCAAGGCTCAAAGAGCAAAATATGCTTACATTTATAACAAGAAGCATGTTCAACCACACAAACATACTAAATTCTCTTTTACTCTTAATCACTCATGCACTTGCATACACTCTCACCACCCAAGTATGAGAAGTCCGCCTACTCATATTATGGTTATGTATAGGAGAAAGACTTACAAGTCTAAGCTCCAATGTCATTATTGCATGAGATATGGGCATATCAATGTATTTTTCCATATTAGGAAGTCACATCTCTAATTGGAGGACCCTTTCAAGACTAACTCCCAAGGACCCAAGTATGTTTGGGTACCAAAACAAAGTGTTTTATATTGCAAGATAGGGACTTCTTCACCAAATTCTTATCATGGAAAATCTAAAGATGAATGGAGATTACTAATGAAGAAAGGATAAAAGTTTCAAATGGTTATTTGGTATCAAAGCATTGATACTAAACTTGTAATGTATCTCTTATCCCTTATATTTTTAACCTAATATATTTATGCATACATTTAGTGGGAGTTTTATTACTAATATATCTATATGTTGACATGTTTGATTTGATTTGATTTGATTGATTATGTGATGAGTTGAATCAATTCATTTTGCACTTGAGGTTTTCTTCATTTCAAATGTTCAAATCAATCATCAAAAATCATATACTCTACAAGGGTCATATATGACAACTTTTAAATTTCTAGCCCTAGTTTGTATGTTCAATCATCTTTAAATGTTTGAATTATTTTACATTTATGTTTCATCCATTTATTTTTTTATGTGTCATATTGTGATCAATTGTGCAAAATCATTTATGTTTGCTATTCTATTTTGAGTTTGTACAAATGACAGAGTTTGTGGTTATTCCCTATCATATTCCCAGTGCTCTCTCTTATTCCCTCATATTCCTCTCTTTTTGATCTTGACAAAGGGGGAGAGATAATTGATTGAATATACAAACATGCAACATATTAAGAAAAAGGAGATAAAATTGACAATTATCTTATTAGAATAACTAAGAGGGAGCGTGGATTGAGGGGGAATAATTTCATACTTATGATTTGAATCACATCACAATCATTCTCTTAGGAGCATACATAATTGATTCTTTATCATTGCATATTCAATCTAGATTGTCAAAATCAAAAAAGGGGCGATTGTTAGGCTGGGTTATTCAAACCTAAGTCAAACTCTCTTTTGATTTTGGTAATATAGATTGAAAGTTCTAATGTCAATTTTAAGTGTTGTTTTTACAGTTTATAAGAGTTATCTTCAATGGAAGTCAATATCTCTATATTTTAGAAGAATTTTCAAATTCGCGATCGATATCCCTTAAGTCACGACTGCGACACTACTATAAGAATGGATGAAGTTAGGCCAGAGAAATTCGCAGGCAAATTCACAGTTGCGACTCAGCTAAAGGAGTCTTGGTTGAATCACAAAGAAATTTGCAGTCTCAGTCGTGCCCAAGGCATTGATATCTAGCGACCGCTGTTTTTTAGAGTAGTTAGAACACAATGGCTATATTTTCCTAGGTGACCAACAAAAAGCTGACACGTGGACTATCCGTTAGACACAAATAGAATTTTCAGCAGCAATTGAAAATTCATGACCGCGAAAGAGTACTAATGATCGCGACTTCCGCCTGACAAGTATTTAATGCTATCTATGCTTAGCACATCTTGAAAATTTGTTTATAGTTTTAGAGTCACATCTCTTTGGTGGATGTGGGTTATAAATATTCCACCAAACTAATGTTAATGCAAGAGAATAACAATTGGTAGTGTCAAAACTCCTGCAAAATTAATTCTCTAATTGAATTCATTTGTACATAGTTTGGTGTGAGTTTTAAACACTTTGTATAAGTTTGAGAGTTAGACTAGTTGTAAAACTCTTATTTAGGTTTGAGAGTTAGCCTATTTGTAAAACTCTTGTATAGGTTAAGTGTGAGCATTGGGAAAACACTTGTAAGGTTTGATGTAAGCCAAAACACTAGGTTGAGTGTGAGCCTTAGGAAAACACTTGAAAGGTTTTGTGTGAGCCTAAATATTAAGTTAAGCGTGAGCTTGTAAAATACTAGAGATTGAGTGAAATACCCAATTGGTGAATTGAAGAGTGGATATAGGGTTGGTTAATACCTGAACCACTATAAAACTCTTGTGTTTATTTTGCTCATACCATTTCTCTAAATCTTTCATTCTTGTGTGTTTCCTCCAAAATCAAAAGTTTAAATTTGTCACCATTTCAATCTCCCTTCTTGATATACTAGGGCCAACAATTTTATTTATAAAATTTATTTAAAAGACATTATATATATATATATATATATATATATATATATATATATATATATATATATGTTACACTATTTAATCTTTAAAACTTAATAAAAAAGATATTGTAGTGCAGGATTAGCACAAACGACAACCAACTTCATTTGGTTGTAATTTGTTTGTAATCAATGGTTACAGATGATGCAATTGGCAAGATGTAGATGTTCTTAAATTAACTTAAAAGCATAAGAGAATGTTATATTATTGTTGAATGTCTTTTTTTAAATAACTTATGAGAGAATATTTATTTTAAAAATAAAATTTGCCACCTAGGTTCCACAAGCACATCCGATGAATCATTTAATATAAGCGAGTCCCCGTGGCTAAATGAATTTTGAGAACTTTGTATTATGATTATTTCTATTATTGAACCCACAAATTTTTATTTATCTACATTAAGCCCCTGTACTTTTATTTTTAGTTGATTTAACCCTATTTTAACAATAGCTTCATGGTCGCATTAACAGAAAGTATATTTTTTTAAGAGATTCCAAATATATTCCAGAAATATATTCTTTTTTGAAGAAATACTTATATGTTCAAAATTTTTTATTATTATGTAAAAAGAGATTTATTTTCACTATATACTAATAATATTTGATGCATTAAAAAGTAATATGCTATTGAATTAGTTTTTTTCTTGAAATAGGCTATTGAATTAGTAAAGTCAATTTAGTTAAATAAAAAAATGGTTAATTTAGTTAAGTCAAAATAAGATAGAAATTTTAAAATTTTTAAATAATTGAATCGAGTTAAAATATTAATATTTAAGTCTATTGAAAATTTTCATCTGTCCAAACATATATATATATATATATATATATATATATATATATATATATATATATATATATATATATATATATAATTATTACTTAGAAATTAATTATAAAATTATCTTAAATATATTTTTCACATAAATAATAATTACCAAACACTCTATATCTTCTATCTAAAATCATTATTCTTATTATAGTAATATTAATAAATTTTTGTATATGTTATTTATATATATTTTTATAATTTTATTTTTATTTATTTTTTTGTAAAGTATATCAAAGACAAAACTTAGTCTTACAGTTAAACATATTTCATATATCATTCTTTTTATATCATCTTCAAAATTGAAACACTAATGTTCAGTTAATGAAATACTAGTGCTTAAACATGCATTAAAAATTTAAATTTTAATCTAATTGAATTTGGATCAAATAAAAAAATGAAATTACTAAATATTTAATTTATATTTATCTTTATTAATAATTTAGTAACTTGATGATTGAATATCTATTATATATTATGAGAAATTAAAAATATAAATATAATATTAACATTTTCAATTCAAATAATGCTTCTTTTATTTGATAACAAAATATTGTTTGTATATTATTTTAAATGTTTAACACATTTAGAAAAATCAATCAATAAACAATGATTTTATAATAAAAAATTAATTTATTTTTAAAAATGATTCTCTTTCTTAAATTCAAAATATATTTTAAAATTTTATAAAATTTATCAAAATAAAAATTTAAATCATATAAATATACATGGAGCAAAAGTACAAGGGTTTAATGGCAGAAACGACACAAGTTAGACATCCTCCTTGTTCTCACGTGATTTTAACAGCATGTGTTGTACTTTTTTATTCATGAAGATACTGTTAAAATATAGTTAAATCAGCTAAAAATAAAAGTTCATAGATGTTGGCCCATGTGCACTAAGAAAAAGGATTGAATTGGTGAAAATTTTTGAATTTTGAAGGGGAATGTTTGTTAAGCAAGAAGTAGAAGAAGAATAGAACACACCAAGATTTATAGTGTTCGGGTATTAATCAACCCTACATCTAATCTTCAATTCTTCTAATTGGGTATTTCATTAATATCCAATGGTGTTTAAAGCTCACACCTAATTTTATAACTTGTGTTTGTATAAAGGCTCACACACAACCTCACTAGTATTTCACAAGACTAACACTTAACCTAAACAAGAGTTTTACAATCAAAGACTAACTCTCGAACCCAAACCCAATGGTCTTTAATGATTACATCAAACAACAACAATAACTCAAATACAAGAAATTGAATGATTAAAGGCTGAGAAATAAATTTGCACGAGTTTGGCTACAATGAAGGTTATTTTCTTGCATTTATGTTCATTTGGTGGAGTATTTATAGGTTAATTCCACCAAAGAGACATTAAGGACAAAACTATTTCATAATTTTCAAAGGTTGTTGGCAAAATCTAGCATTTAATGTTTGTCAGATAGGGTTCGCAGTTGAGACTGTATCATCACGATCGCGATATTTACATACACTGAATTTTTCTCAAATCACGGTGAAGAACCTTGTTGTATGTAACAATTAGTCCACGTGGCATAAAACTATTGGTTCTTCAGGAAAAAATAGTCGTTACATTCCTCGAGTTAAGAATGAAAGTTGTGGTCTCTATTTTTCTTCTTTGGACACCATAATCATTGTGAATTGGCCTGTCAAAATAGAGGTGTTGTTTCATCAAAATTGCAGTCTCGACCATTATTTCGCTACTGCGAATTTTGATGTTCCAAAGATTCTTTTGGACACCTAGTATAATTTGGTTGAAAACTTGATTCCCTCTAAGTGAACACAAAAGTAGCGGTCGTGACACTAGATGTGACATACACCTCAAAAATCATTTGTCTAAATTGATCTAACTCTCCTGCAAAATACTAGTCGCAACCTTCTAATTCATCATGAATTAGGATGCAAATTTCAATCTTTGAGATTAAAGTTTCCATTCAAATTCTAATGTAATTCTAGTTAAATATCTGCAAGATCAACACTTGAAATAGATGTTTGCACTTATTAATCTACATCATCGAAATCAAAAGAGAGTTTTGATTTATGTTTGACCAACCTAGTCCAACAAGACATTTAATATTAACGAATAAAAATTAAGGGGCTCAATAGCAAAAATGACCATATTAGAAGGGTCTGAACAAGTAGTAATAAATCAAAAGAATCTAAAAAGTAAATTGTGAAATCTTTATTGACTAAAATCAAATAAAATCATCTAGATGATTACAATAAATATTAGCTCGAGAAAAATAGAGTTTGAGCGTACCCAATAGATGTTTGAAATAGATAAATAAATCCTCCAAAGAAAATAGACGAAAGTTTGAACCAACTACAAATATCTAATAATGTGAAAAATAGTAGATGTGGGTTAAGCTCAGTGAATGACAATTATAACACATAATAGAATAGGAACAACCAAACATTTGAATAATTTCTCAATAGTTTATATTTTTAAATATTCCATATAAATAATTAATCTTATTTTAAGCATTTAAAACAATAAAGAATTCATAAACTACATTTATTCATTCAAACCACAAACATTTCAAATTTAATCTTTTCAGTATAGTATTCCAGAGTGATAATAGGCCAGAAGCTTAGATGATAAACGTGCTACTAGATAATCAGGTATAGATCACTGTATTCATAAATATCAATGCGTAATTCTAATATAATGCTCAATGACTTATGATGTATGACAACAAATAATGCATCTTATTGTCATGATAGTCAACATGGCAAGGCCAAGATAACATATGATCAATTATATATAACTAGATATTAAATACCGATTTAAAAATCAAAATTCATTCAAATAGGCATCAAAATATAATTTAAAATACAAATCACATAAGTTTAGATCTCAATAATAGTTATGTAGGTAATAAAACTCAAAAATTAGATAGTAATAATTCAAAATTTAAATACTTTGAAATCAATAAAATCAAGCACAATTAAAACATTCAAGATTTACAAATACTAATTATAGGTTTAGAATAAAAAGATAAAAAAATTGTAAATAATTAAAGATCTATTTCTTAAAGCTTATGACCTCTAAAGTCATAGAGTATCTAATAAATATTTAATCCAACAATGCATAAACAATTGTAAGCAAGTGTTAAAACCACTTCGCTAAAGATTCATATTAAAAAGCATTTTATGAAAGATGTTTAATAAGGTTATTATCAAATCTTCAAATATTTTCATGCTAAAAAGTTTTAAAGAGGGATAAAAATATACACTATGTACTATAATTATTATTCACCTGAATTTAAAATACTAACAATCCAAATCCAAGTGATTCGGAATAAAAATTAAGTCCAAGCACGAATATGATCAACTCAACTAGTTGAGAAAGGGCCTGAAATTCCTATAGCATATTAAGACAATTAATTGATTAAAGGATAGTTAACTATCAAAAGTTATCGATTAAGAATACAATAACTACAAAGAAGTTTGGAAAATTTATCTTTAAGCAATCCAATACTTAAATAGTCATGAGTTTAACAAAAATAATTATAAACAATTTGAGACTCTCCTAAAAAGAAAAACTTTTAAATTAAACTTATTTTCAAGAAATAATTATATCATTATTAATAAATTAATATTTTTACTTATATATATATATATATA